>CM022703.1:57766402-57878902 GCA_012295165.1 Asparagus setaceus | reverse complement strand
GAAACCTCCCTAGTTTATTATTAGCTCTTAGAGTCCCTCAATTTATATTTGATACTTCCAATTTATATCTCTAAAATTGTATTCGAGGGTGTTAAGTGCTAATATATTGAGGAGGATTTAGTGCAACTCAAGATATAGATGAGGGAATTATGTACAATTTTCCCTATTTGTGATAATGATGCAATTTACAAATGGTTAATGGAGAATGAGTAACCCTTCATGAATGAGTTCCTTAATGAAGGGGGTTAAGAAGATGGTGGAATAATGAAAAGTTGACAATTTTCATATTACTACAAATATTATATTATATATATATTTATTTGAATTGGTAAATAAATAATTTTTACTTATATTACATTTGATAATTGTACATATTTAATAATTTGTATAAATATTATATATTAATGTGATATTAATGTATATTATAATTATCATACATTAACTATTATAATCTAATAGTAGATTAATAGCGAAAATTAAAATACTCTTAAAATTGTAGTAGTAATCCCTTCTATAAGCATCCTCGTGACCAACTAACTATATCATTTTCTAAATTGATCTTCTTGCACTTTTATTTGTCCTTTATAACCCAAATAATAGCAATGTATTACCTTAGTAACCATAGAACGAAAATTAACCCTTTACATTCTCATATACATATAGTGTAAAGCAATTTGCACGATAATGCATTGTCATGGACAAAGTTTTCTTTATTCGAGAATAAACATAGCTGCTAAAAGATTCAAGGCATAATACAAACAATTTAACATATTTACAAACATGCCTAGGAGCTTGAAACCAATTTACACCCTAAGGCAAAACATATACAATGATGGAAGAAAACCAATTAGTTCATGATTGAAACAAATTGCAGATTTTGATAAAATACAGAACCACCTTCTTTGTCGCCTTCACCAATTTTTTCTCTGCTCTCTCAATTGTCACACCGATGCTTCCATTACCATCTTCTCATTCAAATCGATTGTTGTAGTTGTGCCTCCTTACTTTTCCATCTAAATAAATTTTGATTAAGAGTTAGAATTTTGGTTAGAGAAATTTGATAAGATTTTATAGTTATTTATAGTGATTTGTGGAAGAGGAATAGTTGTAACATTTTTCATTATTAGTGTGTAATGTCAAGAGTTAGTGGAGGAATGTTATTAGTGGGTGGTTAAATGAAATTTTGATGGTAATAAATAGGGAGGTTATAAAAAATTAAGTATGTATATAACGTTTTTTATGATGTATGGATGTGCTAGAGATGTATGCATGTATGTGTTTTGGGGGGATGAAAAATTGACCATTTGTGTATTTCATGTATGGATGGATAGATGTGTTAGAGGGCATTTTAGGAAGAAATGTTTTAACATAGCAACCCACTTTTATAATAGTATTAGATAAGAGAAGAGAGAGGGTACGGGTACAGTATGGGTTTGCACGTGGAACAAATACCAACAATCATGCATCAATAATACAATTCAAATATCATATACGTAACTATGATAATTTGTAACGATTAATCTAATAATATTATTAAAAAATTATAATATCCAAATATTTAAAATCTCATTTAGTATTTTTATTATTGAAAAAAAATACGTATCGAAAAATCACGGGTGTTACACATCTAAAAGCAGAAAAAACAGTTTAATAAACATATCGAAAAAAGTATTTGCCTCAAACACCATAATTGAGTGCTTCTTGAAAAAATAGGATAAACACCGTATAAAAAACAACACCAAACTAGCCCTCAATAGCTACAATTCTAAAACAAATAAATAAAAATAAAAAAAACTGCAATTTCCCTCACGCGGCACTAATCGAAAGTGGAGCCCACACACCCTGACTGGGTTTATTACTGAGTGCGAACTTTAGCGAGATTCGCAAAGAATCTCTCTCTCTCTTTATTCCCCTTTATCCCTCACCAAACAAGATACACAACAATAGATATATTTATAAATAAATTAAAAAAAAAAAAAAAAACTGGGTTCTTCTCTCTTCAGCTGGAAGCTCAGGTATGCCGTATTTGCCTTCTATTTCTTTACCAAATAAAAATAGTTCTCTTATCTCTCCTTGTAATTTTCTGTAGATGATCATTTGTTTAATTTATCGCAACCCTGATTTTTTTCCAGCAAATTATTATTCAGTTGTGTGATATTGAGAAAAAAACTCAATTGGGTTATGAGAACAATAAACTTGATTTTGGGTTTCATTCAATTCACTTTTTTTTTCTCATACCCATCAATTTTTCTACAAGTTAACACAGCCTGCAACTAATTTCTCATTTCTCCGCCTTGGAAGTTCATTATTTGCATCAATCCTGTCTTCTTTCATGTTTTTTGAGTCTAGATTGTTTCACAATAAGTTCTAGTTTTGGATTGATCGTAAAGGTTTGAGCCATTATAAACGAAGCTATTGGAAATTTTGTGCTAAGTAGTATCCTCTTCTGGTGAAATTAACCCTTTCACAAGGAGGGTGTATTGTGATATCTTTTTAACTAAAATTTCTCATTAGTTATATGATTAAGTATATAATAGAACATACTTAGGAATATACTGTCACACTGTGGCAAGTGACTGTTCTGATAGAAATCGTTGATATTTAACCTCGTGAAATGTGGTGAATTATCTAAAAGCTCAGTGTGCTCCTTATCTGGAACGATTAAACTTACTAAAGAATCTGAAACAAGTTAGCTCAGTGTGTTTTTTCTATTTCCTATTTGTGTAATTTCTTGAACTTGATGAAGTATATAAGTTGTCCATACGAGCAAAGCTATGCAACATATGTTTGATTGCATGAACACAATGGGAGGTTATGGTGTGTTTCTTTAGTTTAAAAGTAAAGGGGACGGATTTAATTTGATTGAAGATAGATTTTGTATCGAGATCTTGTAAAACTTCAGAATGTGATGGCTTGAAGATTCTAGCTTTTGTAGATATTAAAACATTGTTTGGTTTCGTACTTGAGCTTTTATGTGCTATAGATGTTAACAGACTGAAACTCGTTCATGTACGAAACATGACATTGTTAATAGTGTAAGCAATGTTTGGACCTGAAACTCTATAAGTCATACCTTAAAAATATTAGCAGGTCGTCCTACGTTTATGTAGCCTCTCCATAGGCCCATAGCCAAATAAGAGAAGTACAATATTGTACATGCTTGCTTAGATGATATTCAACTTATGTAGGCCTTATGTGTGACCTATTTACACTAAGCAAATGCGTCTTATACTCTGACTGCATCCAGCTCAAGCTCTATGAATTTGATTCATCAAACACTAAGAGTGCTTGTAACATGCATCCTTCTAGTTGTTTTAATGCTGTAGCCAACTTCCATATCACAAGCTTGATAAGTGATAGATAGAATTTCCATGAAGGTCCAGAAGGGGTTTTTTCAAATAAAATTTTGATAAGGATCATTACTTCATTTTGTTCTGTATAAGCTAATTATGATTTAAAAATAAGCTGAGACATAAAGTCATCCTGATCCTAGTTTCTGCCTAGTTGGGCTCCAAGACCATTACCCTTGTTGGAATAATCTAGCAGTTAGAATGGTATAATATCAGCAGTAAAACTATAGAGGTGCTGCAACTGGCTATTAAAGCCTATTTGAAATTTCACTTTTTTTTTCCTGCACTTTCTTCATTTGTGAGAAAAGGGTAAGGATAAATGACATTAAAAGAACACTGAATGAAGATGTCACGCATAATTTAAGATTTCAAAATTTTAAAATTCTATTTGGCATAATCATCCTCTTAACCACATATGGGCATGTGTTCTAAGATATAAATCTGAAGCATTTTTTGATTTTAATTCAGGTTTAAGCACAAAAAAATTGTTGTTTTGGTAATTGTGTATCATTATATATAACTATACTATATCCTTAGACACTATTTTCTGTGTAAAGTATAAGTCCCATGCATGTTTTAAAGTTTATTTTGAAATAATTAGACAATCAATTAAATTGAATTGCTTGTGCCTTTTTTGCAGAAATACATATGACTGATCGTACATTCGGGAAGCTACCTGATCATCTCCTAATAGAAATTTTTGTTCGAGTCCCTATTTGTGAGTGGGCTCGGATAGCATGTGTCAGTAAGCAGTGGGCTACTATTTTTCGAGGTGAATGCTTGTGGCAGACTGCTATTGCCAGGACGTGGCCTTCAGCAAGCCACAAGAAACGCTGGCCTGGACCGATACCGAGAGGTTTGGGTAAGAGGTGTGTACTTTCACCAATTATTCCTTGGTTTTTGTCTTAAACCCCCAATTTTTGTTAATTCTTTATTAGACCTCAAATCTTCTTATTTCTAAATCAGACCCACAAATCTTCATATTTGTTCGAATGGGGGTCTTATTTAAAACGACTTAATAGATTTGAGCGTGTTATTTGAAACAACTTAATAGATATGGGGGTCTTATTTAAAACATAATGGATTTGGGGGTATAATTAGGGAATATGAAGATTTGATGGTCTAATATAACAAAAACCAATTTTCAGCTAGTTTTTGATGTACCTGCAGTTGCATCTTTGGATTATGTTTATGTTTCTGCTTGTGGGCTTCAAATTTACTGCACTACTTAGATACACATGCTCAATAAGGATAGCTCTATCAATTTATCTAGTAGTTTTGCATAAAGGGCAAGGTGCCATAGTAGAACATTCTAGTATTTTGCAATTAGGTGGAAGACATGAGGTTCAAAGTCCACTCTCAAAGTATTTGCTTACATGGCTTGCTGGCGCTACAAGCCTATTTGATAGCAAAAGATGAGTTGTGAGAAGACATGAAAATTTTCAAGATTTCTGAGTCCCGTTTTCACTTATCTTGGTTATATGAACAAGAAATAGCTGTCTACAGCTCTAGCTGTCTACAGCTCTAGCCTATTTGATAGCAAAAGATGAGTTGTGAGAAGCCATGTATTTGCTTACACGGCTTGTTTCTATATTCAAGATATGACTCTCTCAATTGTTTTTATGTTTCTTATCTTTTCCCCTTCCTATAGATTTTTTTCGACAATCAATATTAATTTTATTTAGCTTAGTTCTCAACACTTTATTGATGATTTGAAGCATAGGATGTCTAACAAGAAAATTGTTTAGAGGGATTTTTCAATCCCTCAAGTTACCCTCAATTTGCGAATATTCCCTGACCCTCATAATCTAGTTGATAGATGATGTGGGATCAGGAAGAATTTAGGGTAGGAAGCCCTCTATAAACTCCTTACCCAATTCAATCTCTTTTCTTTATTATTTTTCATTGCTTTATATTTCCAAGCTAGCGGTGTACTTTGGGGCTACTTGAGTTGAAATGTATAGAAAAGCTTGATTTTTTTTTCTTTTTCTGATTACAAATTTGAGAAGAGAAAATTGAGGTATTGGTTATGCAATTACCGAAACAGTATTCAAATACTATCCCCAAAACTAATGTTTTAATTCTACATTTTCAGGAGGTATTTGGCTTTATATGTGAGTCAACACATAATAGCTTTGGATGGTGAGGTTGATGAGCTTTTAGGTCACACTTATTTGTTTCTGAAGGAGCACCTCGAACTTTCAACTTTGCCCCCACCTTCTAGCATACTTCATGGCACCATAATTGGTAGGTCTTTTGATAGTTTGTACAGAAGAATGATGTTTTTTTGCATTCTATTATGCTATTTTTTTCTCACAATTATTTTCCTCTAGTCTCTGTAGTAGTGCAATGGAACAACAAAATAAAATCTTATCTAAAACAACATTATTTATACTTTTTATTAATATTGAATTAATATTAATTTTTAAAATGGTTCATACTGTCCCCTTTTTTTGACATTGTGGATATGGCCAGAATGAAGTCATAAAACAAGATATCTGTGTTGCATAGCTGATGAACCCACCCTAATTTGTTGTTTGTTCTTTTTTTTTTCTTTTTCTTTTTTCTTTCTTTTGCTCGAAGTCTTATTTGATTCCAAAGCAGTGAGGATTGACACTTTTTTCTGTTTTTCTTTGTTGTTACATGTAAATGACATAATTTTCACGTCTAATCACTGACCATTGTTTTCTTCAAGCAGATCAGTTTATAGCTTGTGGGAAACCCCAAGAAAAGGCCCATGAGCTTGCTTCACTCATCTGGTTGGCTGTCATCAACAATTTGGAAGAAAATGAAAACACCTTTTTGCTTCTCAAGCGTCTAGCCCAGGAGGGAGAAGTAAGCACACGTCTTTTACTAACATATATAACATCTAGGTTGCGCTTCATGCTTTTGATAAAACGGCATATGTTTTGTTTTTTCAATTTGTTTATTTGACGTAGATTTTACACTAAGCTAGGAAAATGTTTTGAAGAAGAACGAATGCAAGTTTGTTTTCTCCCCACCAATTTGCAAAGAGAATGTGTCATTTCCAATCTCCATGTGCTACATGCATTACTAGTAGCTAGTAAGGTATTTTTTAAGAAGGGCAATTATCTGTATGGGGTTAATACACTATAGTTTTCTTTGGTCAAATTCCGCATCATTTAGTTTCTTTGTTGTTTGAAAATCCTTTGGACTGCCAAATTTTTCTTTCCAAGTGGATGTGAAATACTGGGTTGGTGATACTAACTGGTATTTCTTTCTAATCTGTGCGGTTGTATGACAACAATTCATAGAGAATTACCTGTAGATATTAGCGTGTAAAAGTTCCTATGATCGTATAATGTGGGGTATGGACAGTAATAAAATATTATACAATAATATGAACAGAACAATCTCTTCTTGTCATACATCGTTCATATTTTGGAATTAGTCGCTCAAATCATTGAAATTGCTATCAGGTCCCTCAATTATTAATTTATTTTGAAATTAATACCTCCAATCAAGAGTAGAAATAACAATTAAGAGAGACTAAACTGCAACATCTTATGAGAATTGGGGGACCCAATAGCAATTTCAATATTTTTAGAGACTAATTTCAAAATAACATAAGAATTGGCGGACCTAATAGAAATTTCAATGGTTTGGGGGACTAATTTTAAAATATGAAAGATTTAAGGGACTAATATCAAAAAAACTTTTTAGAGTTTTCAGTTGGCTGTTGTGGTTCTCTCTGTCCCTCTCCTTTTCCTTCTTTTCTTCTTTTTCTTTTCATTCTTGTGCTTGTGAGGTGGGTATTTTGTCGGATGTCCATTCAAAAAAGCTGTCCTGTATTTTTTGGCCCAATAAATAAAGAAACTACAAAGTTCTTTTGAGCATGCAAACTGCACTAATCGTCATTCAAACTCTTCACTTTTAAGTGGGTAATCAAGTAAATAAACGTTACTTTTTTTGTAGTTCTTTCTTCCATACCCATACTCGAGATCATACCAAGTCCTATGGAGGGTTTTTGAAAAGCTCTTCACAGATTTCCGCGACTGCTTCAAGCATATGGATTACTTTGATATATTGGCCTGTGCAAAGTCCAGGTTCCAGCCAATACCATCTACTTGGTTGGGTTACTAAGACCTTATCATAGAAGACAGAAGCATTTGCCTTGTCAGTTTGTTGTTAATGTTGTATAATCATAAATCATAATGTATATGGATATGATTGTTGCCCATAACAATGTTGTTATACTTCCAACATACAACATGTACCTTGCAAGTTTGAAACAATGTGATCCTTCAACTTTCAATGATATATAGACATAAAAATTAACGAGTAGCAATTGCTCTTATCATTATGAATGATTGCTTCTGTGATCATGCTTCTGCAATTTGACTATTTAATGTGGTTATCGACTTCTATTTGTGCTCATCTCATCGGAACTTATATTTGTTGAGTTGTCTTCCATCTTGTTCAGATTACATGGAGAGATCAGCAAAGGTGCAAATAACGTGGTTGAGGAAATTGAAATAGCTGGAAAATATAGCCATATTGTTTCTATAGATTATTCTTAAATTGCCATTGATGTTACTGAGGAAAGCAACAGAAAGTTGCATCATCTATTCCTTTGTTGCTATGTATTTGCTAACTGATTGTGTGAGATTAGTACCTTTCCTACTGGAATAAGATCAGCCTGTGGAGAAGATTCACATGAGGAATACATTGAAGCTGAGCCAAATGAAACACAAGTTAATGAATTTTGTTGTTTATTGAAATTTGACTGTTTTGGATAGATTAAGCCCATCTAGGCCAAAAGAATAAATACAAACTTTAATCAACATAAGCAAACAGCACATGAGTATAACACAAAAAGGAGATGACTGATATTGTTGTAATTCTTGTTCTTTAACCACTGTTCTATCCAATTCGAAACCTGGTTCCATCTGCATTTTCAGTAAGTAAGAATCTTATTGCGCCAGCAGGACTTTTTCAACAACTCATGAGATTTTATCACCGATATGGGTTATTTGTGAGCTAAGACGGTGATCATTTGATACATAACTCAGTGAGGACAAAGCTCTTTCTGGAGATATAGAGCCACTTTCAAAATCTTTGAATTCCTGAGAGAGCCTGAAGGTAACCTCAGAGTAGTTGATCAATGTGAAAGCCCGACTCTGGTTAAACTTCCTTCCCTTTCATAGTATCTTGGAAAGAATGGAGCCTCTTCTTCAACCTGGAGGAGCAAGGAAAAACTTTAGGTACCAAATAACCTGTCGAAATCTTTTTAACTCTAATGAAACGAAAGCAATAACAATAGTTGCTCAAATGTTCATCGACATTATGCCAAACTGAACTCTCAGCAAGCATAAGAAGGGACAATGAAACAACACAGAGCCGACAAAAAAAATTAACAATAGTTTGTGAATGATACATGAATGGACATATGAAATTATCTCAACGAATAGTGTCTGAAATATTCGTGAAGCTATGTACTTGTGAACAGTAGTTAAAGAACATAGATGGTATCACTGGAAAATATTGAGAGAATCATGGATTAATACAAAAAAGGGGTTAATTGCACATAGACCCCCTTAAGTATCTCCATTTTGAACTTACTACCCTATAGTTTTATTTTTGCAGATAGACCTCTTGGGTTAATTTTTTGACTCTTTTACCTTGGTGAAATTTTGGCATATACTGCCAGTGTGAAATTAGCCAGTCTATCTCAGGGTACAATAGTAAAAAAAAATTCATCCGGGTCTATCTACTAAAACGAAAATACAGGCTATTAGTTAGAAAGACAATACTAAAGGGGGTCTGTGCAATTAACCCAAAGCAAATTACCTTACATGTGTTCATAATATGTCAATAATTGGTGTATATCCTTCTAGCTTCATCTCCTCAAGCATGAGGTCAATCACCCAATTAAGATCCAGAGTTTCAGGATGCAATCTGTCACCAGCATGAAAATCGTAGGCTTGGCCATCAATTTCAATCCAACTACAACCAGGAGTTTTGCTCACACCTCTCTCCTTCATCAACCCTCTCATCCTCGCTGCGTCCTCCAACCTATTAGAATTCACATATATCTTTGAAGAAATCACATAATTCCCTGAATTCAAAGGTTCCAATTCCAAAATCTTCCCCATAACCTTCTCTCCAATCTCAACATTCTTAGAATTCCGACAAGCATTTAAGAGAGCCCCCAACAAAACCGCATCAAGTTCCTCTGGCATATTCTCGATGAACCCCAAGCTTCCGTTACCTTTCCAGCTCGAGCTAAGAGATCAACCATACAAGAGTAATGTTCAATTCTTGGGACTATTCCAAATTTGGTTTCCATAAGATTGAACCACTGGCGACCTTCATTGACTAGTCCAGTGTGAACACAAGCTGATAGAAGTCCGACAAATGTGATATCATTGGGAGTAACTTCTTTCTCATCTAACATGCGATGAAATAATTCATTCGCTTCTTGGCCATGACCATGAGAGGCCATGGCTGAGATCATGGCATTCCAAGAAACTACGTTTTTGTGAGGCATTGATTGAAAAATCTTGATGGCACGATCAAGGTTTCCACACTTGGCATACATGTCAACAAGAGCAGTGCTTATGTAGACATTGCGATTGATAAGGCCTTTTCTTGAGGCGAAACCGTCGACCCATGAGCCCAATTTGAGGGCTCCTACTGACGCACAGGCTGAGAGCACTGCTGCTATTGTGTACTTGTCTGGTTCTGTTGTTGATTCTCTCATGGCATTGAATAGCTTGATGGCTTCCTCTGGCTGACCGTTCTGTGCATACCTGTTCAATTCTGGAAACCAAATTATAAGTCCAAACTTGTGGCTTTGGAAGTCCAATCATCATATAGATTTATGATTTTTAAGAAAGATCAGTTCTTGTTCTCAATTATGATTCTAAGTAGAGAAGTCATTAGCTGTAAGATTAGAAGAAATAAGCACATTAATTGTTGAGCAAATACATAAGAAAACATACACTAGCTAGATGCAGCATTTTCAAGTTGCTTCAGAAAGGCATACTGGAAAGAGGTTTTAAAATATTCAGAAGGGACTGCAAATTCATTTGTATTACAGCAACAATATTATATAAATTATGTAATGTTTTGTTTATATATCAGAAATATCTATAATGATATTGCCTATGGAAGTCTAACTCTCAAGAATTTGGGTAAGGACAAACTCGAAAACACTAAAATATCATATCCACATATTATTTAAACTGTTTAAAAAGTATATAACTTGAAGAAGAATACAAACTGGAGTATGATAACTTTGTACTTGCCCTGTAATCATCGAGTTCCAAACAGCCAACTCCCTCTTCTTCATCCCATCAAAAACCCTTCTCGCAGAAACCAAATCTCCGCACTTTCCATACATATTAACCAATGCAGAACCCACAAACGACTCAACCTCCATCCCTCTCTCCTCCACCAACATCTCCAACTTCCTCCCCATCTCCTTATCCCCCAAATCCCCGCATGCTTTTAAAACACTCGCCAAAGTCCTCTCACACGGCTCAAACCCTTCATCCCTCATGCCCTTAAACAACTCCACCGCCTCTTTTGAAAACCCCATCCCTGAACACCCGGAAATCATCGAATTCCAAGAAACCAAATCATTGTCAGGAATTTCATCAAACACCTTGCGTGAACATCCTAACTCTCCGCATTTCAAGTACATTGTAATCAAACAATGACTTGTATGCTCATCCAAATCCAAACCCAACTTAAATATCGACCCGTGAATGGTTTGACCGAGGTTTAAGGATCGTAGGCTACCGATTGCTTTGAGGACAAATGGGTATGTGTATTTATCGGGTTTTTCCCCAGATTTGATCATTTTGAGGTAGAATTCAAAGGCAAGAGGGTGGTTTTCCCATTTTGTGGTTAAGGCTCTGATCATGATGTTGAAAGAGAATTCATTGGGTTTGGGGATTTGGGAGAAGTGGAGGATGGAGTAATGAAAGTCTTGGAGGTGAATGAGCTTGGAGAGGAGGTGATTGGGGTGATTGAGGGAGTTGATGAGGAGTTGGGTGTGGATTTGTTTGAGGGTTTTGATGGAATTGCATTGTTTCAGGAGGGTGAGGATTTGGATTTGGGTTATTGGTTGAGGATTGAGAGATTTGTGTTTAAGTTTGGGGAGCTTTGATTTGAGCATTTGTTTTGAGTTGTGGCTTGCTCTGGGTTTTGGCGGGAGAGAGGAGGAGTATATATATGGAGTCGGTAATTGGATCGGGTTTCTATCCGATTAATATTCGATCCAATCCGTATCTCACAATATCATGGTCTTCTTTTCAAATTTTTGCTTATACTCATTATGCTCTCATTCTCTCTTAACTCATTAAAATCCTACCTGAATCCTTCATTTTCTCTCTCTCCTTTTTTTTTACTCTCACTTTCCTCTCCTCTCTTTATTTATCATGTTCTCCTTTAATTTTTGTTAATTAATCTTGTCTTTGCATTAATTTTCTAATTTTAAAGATACTGGGTTCTTATAAGAAAAAAATTGTAAAGAGTCTCCTCGTGATACCTGAGAGTCTTAGGCAAGTCACTAAAAAAATTGTAAAGAAGATGATGGTATAATGGGAGACGTTACCAGTGTTGGAGAACTTATTTAAAGATGTACAACTCTGTTTGGCAACTACAAAAAGAAACTCGTGAATTCTAATTTTTCTTTAACGAGGTCAAAGTTGGTTAAATAGAGGGTTGATCCAAAAAAATATTGGTTTAAGAGCCATAATTTGAACTTTAAAATTTTGGATCAATTTTCGCCCATTTTTTTTCCTACCGAACTGAAAGCTAGGTTTTGTGGTCAAGATTGTATCCAGTAAAACTAGTTTTGTGAAGTTGCAAACATAGCCTACTTGTTTTGGGGAACTTAGTTTAAAGTACAATAGATATGAAGGACCAGTATATAAAAAACCTTTAATATTCAGGTGAATGATTTTCAAGGTTCAATATCTACCGACTCCAAGAAATATGTTTACTTTTATTTATTTTTTCCACTATAAAATCAAAGATAAATGAAGAAGGAAAATTTTATTCTTATTTTATAGCTTTCTAACTATTAGACTCTCTTAAATTCTGCTCATCTGTTTAAGATAGAAAACTAATAGTTTGGAGTATAAAAAAAATAAACTTTTAACGGTCCCCGCAATTAGGCATCCTCCTCAAGTTTTGGTTGAAGGGTATTCTCTATATTCCTTTATTCTAATGGAGATTAATTAATGGGATTAGATCCAAAATCACCAACTTGATTAAGGACTCAAATTGTCTTGGTACTAATAAAACTTTAAAAATTCATATGCATCTAAATTGGTCCTTTCCTTAAAGTTAGGTGTGGAGGTTATCTACTTGTCAGGTAATTAAGAATTAATTCAAAGATTCTTGTGTGCCCCAATTGGCAAGAAGATGATTAATGTGGAAGTTAGTACCCAATGCATGTCACATGTGGTTTGTATTGTGCTTTTTTTTATTAAAAAAAAGTAAAATAATAGATGTAATATAGAGGACTAATGGTGACTTTGAATACTTTTGGTTTCTTTTGATGATGCTAATCGGACCTATAGATCACGGGTCAAACAAGAGGTATACAATTTATACATCTTTATATTTTGTTTTTCAATTTTCCCTTATGATTGCCACATTTTTCCCCTGCAAAATTCTTCTTTTTTTATAGGTAAAATGTTATGATTTCATCCTCCGCTAATTCTCAGCTCCAAGCAGAGTCTTACCATTTCTAATTTATAGCTCTCCACTTGCAAGTTACACATCTTTTCAAATTTTCACAAATTCTCTCTCACAAGCAACAAGCAACACCCTCTGATTTCTAACTCTATAACTTAAATACAATAAAATAAAACAAAATCCCGATTGACAATAACATTTTATTGACAGATAATGATTTGTACTTAAGAGTTTGGATTTGGTCAGAAAACAACTGCATGCGAGTCGCATATCCACTCTATACAAGTGACAAACAGGGAGCAAGTTTGTAATTGCACCTCCTTATTGTCTGGAACAAAACCACCGCTCCCATGCGAGCAGTTTTGAGATGATCTTTATTCATATACTTAATTGAAATTAAATCTTTAAAAAAAACATAAATCACTTAGATGCTTGTCTACTGAATTATTAACTCTGAATCACAATTATTGCTTAGTGGTCCCTATTCGAATTATGTAAGGGCCATAAAATTTTACCCAATCCATTTGTGAATCATAAGTTATATGTGAAGTTACATCATAAGTTACTCATTGGTCCTCAACTCACAATTCATTTCTAGCATCATTCCCTTGTTAGAAAAAGGAAAATTCATACTCTAAAGTCTAGACGCATATTTTTTCAATGTATCACTTTATACTGTCACAATATTAAAACCATGATTTCTTATGAAGAAGGTCTTTTCGTAAAATTGACAACTTTGTAGGGCCCATTTTGGAGACGCGCGTAACAAAAAGTCATGGACCAAAGCTTTATTAATATACGAACCCGAATCTTTCCCATCTTTTGCTTTTCCACAGCCGATTGAAATTTTCACTTTTTAGCTTTAAAAAATTTATCATTTACCCCTCCTTTTGCGGAAACAATTATTTGTAGCACCATTAAATCAAAACCCGTACAAAATTACAGGTCAAGGGTATTATTATATTTACCATCAAGGGTAATTTTGGATAATAATTAATTGGAGGGTACAGTAGTCCATTTTGTTCCTAAAAATTAAGCATCTGCCCTTCACAGTTACAGAGTACCTAGTACGTTTCAGTGTGAGTCTCATACACTATGCCAATTAATTGGATGGGCCCAATCACGGTCAATTTCAACCGTCCGATTAAAGATTATATCTTGTTTTCGTTTCAGAAGCTGACAAAGTTATCTGTGTGTATGGGACTCACACAGTACAGTACCAACTAGGTATTTTGGTAATATTTTTGAAGTTCAAGGGCATTTCTTCTGTCAGCCACATTCTTCTCTTCTCTCTGTTTCCTCTTCTCCCTCATTCTTTCTTTCTGCTGCTGAAATATTTGACCGTTGGTTCTCTCTGATACAACTAAGGTATGTTTTTAATTTCATTTACCGTTAAAATTTTGATCTTTTTAAGATTTGTAGTGGATTTCTTCGAAAATTAAGACTAAAGGTCTTATTTTTGAACATTTTTGGGTTGCCATTCCTGGGAACAGATTAGGAGTTGCTCAGCTGTCTTTATTTGAGTTTTTGGGTAATTTTTGGAGATTTAAGAGTTGGGTTTCTCTAATTTTCTTTCTTATAATTTTTTGTGATTCCAATTTTTTTAAATTAAGCTACAGTAATTTCAGCAGTTCAATGTAATGTGCAAATGGTTCATAAAGTTGTCTCCTTTTTATCTCATGGAAGCTCAATCCCATCACATTCAACTTTTACTTTTATCTAGAATTTTTTAAATATGAATGCTTTAGCAGTAGATTGGTTCTCATGTATATCCATTAGCTAAGAATTCCATCTTGATTGTTTTTAGTTTATTTAAAATTGGAAGGATCTGTTGTTAGATATTGACAGTAATAGTGGTTTCTTAAAAATAAGCTCTTTTGGATAGTTAGGCTGGGAATTTTCCTTTTGTGTTTCTCATATGTTACCCTCCTCTTTCCTTCTATCCTAAGAGCTAGGTAAGAATTGATTTACTTATTTTACTTGGGAAATTTGTTTCCCATCTTGTTTTATTTTACAGAAAAACAAATCATTTCACTGTTTACTCTAGAATAAAACATATAAGTTAGTTTTTATTTGTTTTTCTTCTTGATTATCTAGAATTTTTCCTCCTAGATTTATTCATAATTTTATCAACGATTAGGAAAAAGGTGTAGATATATTTTAAGAATCTTAACATAGATTTGTTCATTTATATAGGGATGATTAATCCTCAATTTCCTTTTGTTTCTATACATTTTTTTCCTAGTCAAATGTAAATTGTACTGTAAGATTTCATTCATCCTGGATGTTATCATTGCTTTCTATTACATTCTCATTTCTCCATGAATTCCTGCTTTGATCATTGTAAAAAAATTGAAGTATTACACATATTTTTTGTTTTCATTTCCAATTAATAGAATTTTTTGTTTGTGTATAGGGATGGATAGGATTTCATAGCATATCTAAAATTAAAAATAATTTATTATAATAATAAATTTCATGATTTTAATGTTTAGTTAATATGGTATTTGTTCTTTGGTTGGAAGGTGGTCAATAAATTTGATATAATGGCTTCTCTTGTTGGCCTCATTCATCTCCTCTTTTTGTTCAAACCTCTCCATGCAGCCTCCACTTGTCAAACCAACAAAGCATAAAACAAAAAACACCGAAAAAAAAAATTCTGACATTTTCTTCAAAAAGACAAATCAGATTAGTTTTTTCTTGGCTTGTTGCTAAAAGACCTGAACTGAAAGAGACCTAAGTTCTTTATTTTCCTTTTATATATTTCAGTTTCTTGATGGTGGTTAAATTATGAAGAATTTGAGGTTTTAAAGCATTGTTCTTCATCAAGTTCCAGTGAAGGAGCCAAGGAAACCAAACAGGTTTCTTATAGCAGTAAGTATCTATCCATTTTCGAGTAATTGTTATTTCTAAATTCTATTCTTTATTTGACTTACAGTCTTGCATGAATCAGCTCTATAATATTCTATGAGTCTGATAGAAGATCAACATCAATTCTCTTCTAATTCTGGATTTGACTCAAGTCTGAAGTACTCATAGAGAAAAGTTAAAAAGATATGGGGGGATGTTCTGCTTCCAAATTAGACAAAGAAGAGGTTGTTCAGCTCTGCAAAGATCGAAGAAAGTTTATCAAACAAGCTGTTGATCATAGAATTCGCTTTGCCTCTGGCCACATTGCATATCTTCAGTCTCTAAAGAGAGTCTCCGTCGCTCTTCACAACTTCGTTGATGGACAAGAGCATCATGATTTCCTCTTGGATTCATACAATACTCCCCCTTTTAGTACACCTGTAAAGAGATTAAGCCCACAGATCATCAGTGTTCCTCTTAAATCCTTCACGCCAACACCACCAAAGCAATCGGTACAGAGCACTGTTCATGTGATGAAGTACTTGAGATCGAATGCAAATCCGTCGGTTTCAGTTGAAGAGAGGCCTCAACCAGCACAAACCGGAAGGATTGATTCATATTACCCTTCAAATCCATATAATATCGATGGTTTATTTTCTATGGAAAGTTCTCAAATGAACCCATCATTCTATCCTTCGCCTTATCACAGACCAAATTACCCTCCACCATCACCTCAAAATTCACAGTGGGATTTATTTTGGAACCCCTTCTCTTCAATGGATACTTATGGATACCCCTCTCGGTTAACCATTGAAGATGAGATGGCGAGGTTGAGGCAAGTAAGAGAAGAAGAAGGGATTCCGGATTTAGAAGAGGATGATGGAGAAGAGGAAGGACACATAGAAGGTGAAGAGGAGGAGGAAGAAGAAGACACAGAAGAAGAATTTATAGAGGTCAATTTGAAAGATAAGGCATCTAATAAGATTGATCCTCATCCCCCGAATGGGAATGCTCCTAATGGAAATGTTCCTAGAGCTAACGATATACATGAGATTAAAGGATTGCAGTCCCGGGGTTTGGGGAGTATTGAAGTGGCAAAAGAACAAAATGCCGTAGAGCTTGAGGTCACTAGAAGCAAGCAAGAGGTTATGAGGAATAGAGAGCCTGCAGAAGAAACTCCTGGGTTTACTGTATATGTAAACCGAAGACATTCAAGTATGAGAGATGTCATGAAGGAAATCGACGAGCAGTTTGTAAGGATTTGTGATTGTGCTCAGGAGGTTTCTACGATGTTGGAGGCAAGCAGAGCTCAGTACTCTTCGACATCAAGTGAACTCTCAGGTACTCAATGCTAAGATAGGAATTTTTTTTAGTAAATATAGTAATTATAAAATTGAAATCACGAGCTTGTGGCCTCTGTATATGAACATTTGAGATCAATCTTAATATTGCATCCTTTTAGTTTAGGTATCCAATTACTGTCAAGACTTTTGATGGTTGGCATTGTGATTATTGATACCTGAATTGGATAACTAGTAGCGTGTACAATAAGTTAATAGAAATTGCTGAACATGACAGGATGGTAGGCTGCTGAACTAATTGTACATGAAATTAAACTATACCTGTGTATTTTATGTGTTCATTAGGTAATCTATCTGATGTCAATACAGACAAAAATCTGGGTAGATAATAGATATTAATAATCTCAATTTAATTTCAATAGGATATTTCTTCAATATATATAACTCTCTGTGGGATGTACAGTCCTTCATCATAATTTCCAAAATACTATATCAATACATAAAACTCGTGATTAGTAGTAAAACATCGATTTTCCTGTTGAGACAATTCAATCCTCAAAGTTTTTTTTCGATATATTTTCGTATGGAGTTACTTCATAATGTCTTAAACTTTAATAACAAAACTTTACTAATGACTTCCCGCTTTGTGCAGCTAGCCGAATGTTGAACCCAGTTGCTTTATTCCACTCAGCATCATCACGATCGACATCTTCCAGGTTCTTTCTTGCTTCTTCCAGTTCAAGAGACGATTCCTATGAAAGCAGTAGCGATTACTCCGAAGAATCCAGTGTGGAATCAGGAAGTCACCAGTCTACGCTAGATAGATTATATGCATGGGAAAAGAAATTATACCAGGAAGTGAAGGTAAAACTTTGATAAATAGTTCAATAATACCTGAATTGTATGTGAGATGTGAAGTCATAATATGGTTTATTGTCAGTCTGGAGAACGCATAAGAATGGCATATGAGAAGAAATGCAAACTACTAAGGAATCAGGATGTCACCGGAGAAGAGCCTTCATCAGTTCATAAAACAAGAGCTGCTGTAAGAGATCTTTATACAAAGCTCAAAGTTTCTGTGCAAACAGTTGAATCCATATCAAAGAGGATTGATGCTTTGAGAGATGAAGAGTTGCATCCACAACTCAGGGAGTTGATACAAGGGTATGTTTCTAATTTCAATGACTTAGTAGTTTCATATTGGTAAAATAGTAGTAATAAGCACATCTTATACTAATTTTAGGCTTACACCATTTTAACTTTTTTAGAATATAACAATATAACCCTTAATCCTCAACATAACTTTGGAGTTTTTGGTGCAATTGATTGGGGACTTGAAGATGGTATCTGAGCAGCCCAAGTTCAAATGCTACCGGCCACGAATTTAAGCGATTTTTTTACAAATTGACACCCCTGCGCGAGTTCAAGTTTTGGCCCATAAAAAGGGTGTAAAACTGCATGAGCATGTTAGAATAGAAAAATATAACCCTCACCATAACTTTGGAGTTTTGCTGCAATTGGTTAGAGACTTTTAAGAATCTTCACATTCCAAATACCCTTGTGTGCACAACAAATAAAGACATAATGATTGACGCATTTTAGATTATTCAGCAGAACAAACTTTTGGATATTAAATATAGAAAAACCTGGAGGAAGAAGAGACAAAGCAAGTTATCTCTATTGTCTTCATGCTCATGATTCTGTTGAGTAACTTCCAAACAGTAGAGAAAGAAAATCACTACATTACAAACTAACAATTAATCAAAGTTTAGACAATAGAAAAGAAAGAACAAAAGCAAAACAGAAAAATAAAGCAAAAAGCAGGGAGCAACGAGTGACAAAGACAAGTCTTACAGTTAAGTCATTGCTGCTGGTTGCTCTTTGAAGGCGCATTCTGGTCCCTCTTTCCCTTGGAATTATCCCTTTAAAACAAACTAACCAGTAAAATTAACACACACTAAAATGTAGGGTTTTTTAGTTATTAGTCCCTTAAATCTTTCGTGTTTTAAAGCTAGTCCTTCTTTAGATCCTCAGTTCGTATAATTACTTCAAATTTGTCCTCTGTTAGTTTTTCCGGCCAATTTCTTAACTCTGGTTGGATTAGTGATTAACCTTAACATGATAGATTATCATTTTGCCTTCACTTCATGCCTCATCACGAATTTCTCTCAATTTCTCTTATGGATTTGATTTGGATGTAAACTTTTAAAAAGTGTATAACTGGAAACCCGGGTCAAAAAATTAAGTTTAATGGAATATCTCTTCTAACCCACAAAACACTTCCATGAATTCGGGACTGAGTGGAAATTTCAATGATCTGAGGGACTAATCTAAAAATATGGAAGATTTTAAGGGACCAATATCTAACACCCCTAACAGGTAATCTTCAGATTTAGCATATAACACCTTTTTGATAAATTGACCTCTATTTCAAAGGAAAAACTGGAAACAAATTGACACTCCATTTAAGAAAATAAGCTGCCAAGAGAGTGAGCCCTCTGCTAGTCACATCGGTACAAGATGGAGCGTTCACAAGTACGTTACTTGGCAGCTATTTTTTTTAAAATGGACTGTTAGCCTATATCTAGTGCCCTTCATTTCAAATATTATAAGTTCCTATGTATCCCTCCCGCCGGTGCAGGTTAGCAAGGATGTGGAGAACAATGGCAGACTGCCACCAGATTCAAAAGCGCGCAATCGACGAAGCCAAGCTCCTCATAATCTCCACCTCATTCCCAACCGCAACAAAACAATCCGAAACTTCCCCACCGAAGCCTCCCCGATCCGCCACCGACCTCGAATCGGAGCTCCGCCGCTGGCGCTCCTCCTTCGCCTCCTGGATCTCCTCCCAGCGCTCCTACGCCCAAACCCTCGCCTCCTGGGCCCACCTCTGCGCGGGCCCCACCAAAGACACCGACATTGCCCTGCCGGGCCCACCGGTGTTCGACCTCTGCGATCGCTGGGCCCAACATGTGGACGCCATCAGCGAGGCTCAGGCGATCGACGGGCTCGATTTCTTCGCTGCTGGAATCGGATCTGTGTATCGAGTTGGAGAGAGAGAGGACGAGGATGCGACGCCAAAGATGACGGAGGATAAGACGGCGGAGTTGGCGGGAAGGGTTTTGTGTGCGGGGATGTCGGTGGCCGTCGGGAGTTTGACGGAGCTCGCCGTTAAGTTGGCGGAGGGGTATGAGGGTTTGGGGGGTGGAGATGTAATTAGTGAATGATCTATTTTTCATTTTGGTTTTAGCTTTTTTGACCCATGGAAAAGAAAGAATTTGGTTTTGAGAGATTTAGGAGTAGATGATGTAGTGTATAAAATGTTTTTTTTATAAATTTTACTGATTTAGAGTTTTAAAAGTTATTTTGTTTGTGCTTAGGTTAGTTGCGTTCTTATAGCGATAATCAATTTTTTGAATTGAGAGAGAGTAAGTAGGAGGTGAACGAACGAACGACGGACTAGACAGCGAGAGAGGGGTACACGCAATCAGAAATGATATACAGATACTGATAGCATGAGTATATATAGGCAATTTTAATATTTTTTTTAATGATTTTATCGGCCAACCTTTTTTTTTTTTATTAGATATGCTTTGAGATTCGTGTACGTGTGTGATACGCATAAAAGCTATTTTTGAGAATAGATATCAAACTGAGAGGAGGGATCGTGGGAGATTAGAGATATGCGAAGATTGATAAGAGGAGAGTCAGAGAGAGGTAAGAAGAAGAAGGCTATAGAAACTGTATGCCAGCCAATGTACTGAAACGTACAATCTTTGCCAATTACAGAAATGTACAATCTTGCGTGTTTTACTGCATGGGTTTTCATTGTTACTGGGTGAAGTGGATGTGTAGATGAAAGATATTTACTTTTTCTTTACAAAGCTTCAATGCTGGATGAGGCCATTGAGTACCTTAATATGAACCTTTCAGCTAGCAAGTTCAGGTAAAGCTGCAACGTGTATGGGGAGTGTGGACTGTGTGCGCGTGCCTCTACCGGTTGCGATGCAAACATTCGTCCACCTCCGATGGCTCATTTCGAGCAGCAGCTGGATGTGTTCTTCATACATACGAAGTCGTCTATCATACAGTTTCTGTTTAATGTTGTGTTCTTAGAATTTATAGTTGCTTTGTTCTTTTATGTGTGCGTGTATATATGCGTGCGCGCGCGTCATTTGAACCTGGTTGAGAAAGTACACCAACAGATTAAGCTTGATCATATCAGTATCACGCTCAGCTGTTTGATTTGGTCAAAGTACAATATTCGCGATTTCTAATTAAACAATGAAACGAAAAAAATTTATGAACAAAAATCAAGAAATTCAGCAAAAAAAAAAAAAAAAAGAACAAACTTCTATAAGCTTAGCACTTAATTATAAGGCCTCTACAATTACTAGGGAGATACAAGCTACTGTACCCCAAAAACAATATTTGCAAAAAAGGAAAAAGGGGAAAAAAAAAAGAAAGAAAGAAAAAAATAAGGAAGGGGCGTCAAAGTTTTGTCCCGACAAATCGGACCGTGGAAAAAGTGCAGCAAGAGCCGCTGATCGACACAAGCACTGTGAAACCTATGGCTGCATCTGGGCAGCACCCTGACCTTGTATCTCCAGAGAAATGAAGTAAAGAAAGAAACATATATATGTCTGTGGTTTTAAAGCAGTTGCCATCAAATATTCAACAAGAAAATTGCACGTGAGAGATATTGAGATGCAACACGCTACCATACTGATGGCCCGTCTATTATTACATACAATTGAAGTGTTATTGAAATAAATCATCTGTGCCTTTCTCAGTCTCTACTCAGTTACTCCTATAAATCTGCATATCTGGACCCTTTCTTCCTGTCTCTGAGAACTCATCAGGCAGAGGCACATTCAGCTCAGAGCAAACCAACTGAACTATTCTCCTCGTCACGCCCCCTAAAGACATCTTATTCACAGTTACCGCAATCGAAAAATCGTGCTCAACGTCACAAAATCCAGTCGAACCACCGATCCCTGAATGCCCAAAACTCGTAACCCTACCACTCCCAGATTTGAATCTCCTAAACCCTAACCCAAAATAACCGTTCGGAGCACCAAAGTACCATAATCTCCAACCCCCATGAATGCATCATGAATTTTCGGGTTATTAAACATTTTACTTCCACCAGCATCGCCGTTGCTATCCTCGATATTGACTTCAATAAGTTGATAGCCCCATTTCTCACTTTTTAAATTAAAAAAATCCTTGATACCTCTTCTTTTTTTCTCGGTTTTGAGAGGAGGGAGTTTGGGAATGTGGGTGTGGCTGCCAAGAGGAGGTTTTGAGAGATTCGAGTGCGGTGGTGGAATTATTCCTCCCTTGGCAAGAGCGGCGTAGTATCGGGCGAGTGCACGTGCAGTTAAGTGCCCGTTGGCAGCAGGAATTATGGCACGACGAATGTTGAGGGTGTTAAAGAGGGCAGGGAGGCCTGTGGCAATTTGAACTATGTTTCCTTGCTTGAGGCTGTCAGGTAAGTCGGGCCTTGAGTTCATTTCCATGAGCTTTTCGAGTTCGTCAGTGTCGATCGTTAGTGTTGCCAGTCGAGATTCCACACCTGATAACAATATCCAGAATTCAGTGATATTGTATGCAATAATGAACCGAGAATTAGAATTGTGGCACAAAAATTGAAAAACTGGCAACCATCGCACATCTCAATTCAGCTATTTGGCTTCCACTGTCACTAATGCTAGTAGTATATACTCTTTCCTGGCGAATGGGATGTCCAGAGGATTTCTACATGTTTGCATAAATTCGTTTATGATCATGGTCAATTCAACTAGCTGCATTTAGGGTCTGTTTGGGCGCCCCCGAAAGTTGGGGATTTATGACACAAAGGGTCTGTTTGGTTATTCTCCTATAAATGTAGGAAAGCTATTTCAAGGTAATTCCCATGGCTTTCTAGAGTTTTCTTAGAAAACAATTTCATTATTATTATTATTATTATTATTTTATTTCTTAAGTTTGGGATGAAACTGAAAAGTTGGGAAAACATCAAATTAATAAAAGACTTATTCGTAATTATTGTATATATATTATTGTTAAATTCCACTCATCAAATCCTCACCAGCTTTATGCCTATTTTAATGTTGAAAACTACTTTTCCAACCCATTTCCATGCTTAAAACTTGGGCATGGGTTTCCTTGCTTTGTGGAAAATATTGATGGTTTTAGGAATATCAAGGTTCTATTTTTTTTTAGCACAACCAAACAATAGAAATGGAAAGGATTTGAGGTCTTTTTCTTGGGTGGGGTTGGAAACCCTTTTCAAAGTTTTATGCTCCAACCCAACAGCCCCAAAATGGAAAGTGGTCATCCACAGAAGCATTTTCCGATTAAGTTTACCCTTGTTTGGCTTGGGTTCCATTACACTTGTTGACAAAATTTTCAATTTCCACTACTATCATTTCCTTTTGGAAGGATTTTGATTTGAAGAGTTAATGAGTGCCATATCAACATTTTCCTTTGTTTTAAAGGTGCAACCGAAACAAAGAAAAGTTGGAGAAGTTAATTGTGGACCCTAAAATTTGGTAAAACTGCAATTTTCCACCCAAAATATATGCAACCAAACAGCCCCTATTCAACCTGTTTGCTCCATCTTGAAAACAGGAAACCACTAAGAAAGAGATTGACACACACACATCCTAAAAGAGTTTTCTCCATGTAGTTTTCGTTTCCATTGCTTGGTTCATCAAAGAAAAAAGCAAACAGAGGCTCCAAAAGGGCTCCTTTTTTCTTAAAACCAAGAAACCCATCTCCAAGCTTAGAACTCGGAAATGGGCTGGAGAACTAGGGAATTCTGACAAGCCAATTTCTTTTCTTGGAATTACTTTTCCAAGAAACTATAAGTTGAACGATGGCATAGGTTGGATACTTCCTGACTTGCTTCTTACAACGGTGAAGTTTCTATATTTAACCTCATTATGATGAGGAAGTGCATGAATGACGGTGACATCACAACCTATGCCAAGCTAACAAGTCTAAGTTCAAGATATTTAGTGAATCATAAAACTATGATTGATTTTCCCACTTTAGATAATACCATATTTCGTCTTATGTGCATAAACAGTGACACTAATAGGTTTCTGATAGAGCTGTCCCTGCACTTGGATAAAAATAAGATAATGATACATGCCTGGAGGAATGCCAATATATAGCTCGCCATCTACGTTGAGAGGGTGAACTATAGCTTCTTCCAGCACTTCTTGAAATTTCTTTCCTGATGCATGCTGTTTCAAATGAACAAAAAGTATCAAAACACAGAAAGTAATCAGCAATACTATAACGAATCCTGAAAATTTAAAATATTAGGGACTCAAAGTTATTCTTCGAAGGCATGAGTGGGGTTTGGTAGATGCAATAGTACATGAAACCATCATGGCAAGTACTATTCCAGATGTGCCAAAATATATTGATATGTAGTCAATATGACAGTAACAGGCAGCCCTAAATCCTGGATTGCTGCTACTGTCCGGTGAAGAAAAATAAGCTTACTTCTATGATTCCACCGCAAAGCCAACCAAAAGATACATAATGATATAATTGCTGGGAGCCAGGTTCTGTATCGGAAGTTAAACTAGCAATGTGCTGTAGAGTTTTTTCCCAGTCGCATAGTAACAATGGATTACTCTTGAAAACATCACCCATTGCATTTTGCATACCAGATGTATGATTAAGGACATGGTGGACCTAAGAAAGAGGGGGAAATAGTCATAGCAAACAATTTTTGATATTTAAAGTAGGCTAAACTGGTAGAAAGAGAGCAAACTAAGATTGTTGGATACCTTAATACAATCTTTTCCATTGGTTCCAAACTCAGGCCAAATATTAGCAATAGTTTCCTCAAACTTGAGTTTCCTGCAAGAACATTCAGCCCAATAAGTATGTGATAAGCTTATGGAAAGATGAGAATATAAGTCCTCTACCCAAATTTGATCGAGAAACTATCATATTAAAAATTAGGCAGACAAAAGGCGAATTGTTTATCTTCTACTGGCCATACAATGTGTGAATAACTCATAGTACATTATGAATGGGGAACTTCAGTGTAGTAAAGGGTATTCACACCATATGCTTGTCAACTGCAGCAAACAAATACTAGCATGTCCAATAAAACAAGAAATGTTATCAATTCCTATGGTTACACTTTAACATCCATCTTATTAACTTCACATATTTTTATACCGGTCTATCCTTTCAAGATAAAAATTATATATATTAAAGATTCTTATTCCTCTCTAACTCTTTCGACCAACTATTGAGCAAGAAACACCAAAAAGGCTAAATATTCAAACACACCTGTAGGCGTTAAAAATTGCTTATCAATACCCAAACAAGACTCAGAACGGTGGGTTGACAACCGACGATCCATCCGACGCTACGACTTTAACGCCGACGGATTACGCCGCAAAACGATAAAGCGAGTCGACGAACCCATGAAGTGAGTCCTGAAGGCATTTGTGAACGACACGTCGTGGAGAAAACCCGACGACGGCTCAACGAGGCGAAGTTGGCTAAACTCAAACGCCGACGAGATCGGAATCAACCGTACTTAGTCCGCCGATGCAAACGAGCCGCTTGAACTCGAAAGTTGATCGACACGGACTCAAACCCAACGGCGACATCACCGAGCAAAACTAAGCCCTAAGACCGAAGAGTCAACGGAATCGACGAAGAATCGACGAGAAACGCTAAACGGCGAAAAAGCGACGCTGAGGCGACACCTCTACCAAATGGCCAGGTGGTTCTACCACTTTGTCGAGCCACCCTACCAACTTGGCCGAGGTGCCTCTACCAAGTGGTCGAGGAGGCTCTACCACTTTGTCGAGCCACCCTACCAACTGGTCGAGGTACTACCAAGGGCCGAAGGGTTCAGGTTTCTAGTGGTGCCCTGCCACTGAGCCACCCCACTAACCCCGTCAGGGTTCTACCAAGTGGCCGAGCCACTGTCACATACAGACTCTTTTTGTATAAATGGGGGTCTTGCTCATGGAGGGGGTTCTGATTTGCCGAGGTTGGACTTTCGGGTTTTGGCGGACTTCAAGAGTCCTCGCGAGATCTACGACGACTGCTCCGGAAACCCATGAGCTCAAGTCCGATGGACGCCGATCTATAGCGGAAGGTAAACAAACTCGGTCGAACTACGATACCCTCTAGGTTAAGCTTCGTCTTAACCTCGGGGATAGCGCCGTGATTTCTCCTTGTAGATCTCACCCGCCCGGCCGATCCTCTCCTTCGTGAGGCGATCCTGAAGCGATCCTCTCCTTCGTGAGTGTGATCCTCAGCGCCGCTTCCTTCGTGGAACGAGCCCTCTACGTCAGTAGTTCCGAACCCGGTTTACACCGTGATCGGATTGCGCGGTGGTCAACGGACGAATAAAAGTCCCGACGACAGCAAAGAACCCACGCAAGCGGGATCCCGTAAAATAGAGATCCTCGTGTTTGTTCACAAAAGGAAGAGAGTTGTAATTTTCGTTTTCATTGTATGCCAAAATAAAGGCATTTCTTTTGTTTGAAATTTTGTTGTAGCCACGGCCGTAGTTTAATTCAAACGAAAGCAATGAATAACAAACCAACTTTCCCGCGAACAAGCCGGCGACCATTGGGAGCCAACGGCTTCAATTAAGCCGCCGGTCAGAGCGCCGCGGATCCGGACCGCCAAGAAGAAGTCAAAGGCCCTGGGCGACGTATAAAATTTGTGGCGCCGCCGACTAGAAGGGGCCGCCGCCTCTTGATCTCACTAACCGCTTAGCGACCACAAAACTCGTAGGGGTAATAATTACGCCAAATAAGTCAACCGAATCCAAGTTGATCCGGGTTCCGCTGTGAGTATCATACTATCGTCCTTGTCCAGATCGTCCTCCCCTCACAAATCCAGAAGGATCTCCACTGCAAGAAAGATCCGTTTGTCCTCAGCTCCGGAACTTTAAGGCGAGGATCTTAACTCCGCCGTTGCAGAAGTTGCATCTAAGATCGCCGGATCTACGCAGGAGATCACCGCTGATGGCGTACCGACTCTCTGACGCGTGAGTTCGCCAAGGCCCTGGAATCAGTCGACGGTGTCCGAAGTCCAGGAGAGGTCAAGAACCTCGTCAATAGGTGCACGGCAACTCCTCCAAGCCGCCAACAAATGATTGGTTCCGCGTCAAACGGAACCGATCAACACTTGAAGAACGTATCCAGAGGCGCCGTGCATTACTCGCACACACACGGGCTCTAGTTCAGGAGGCCCGGATGTAGAAGAAGGGAGAAGTGGACAAAAAGCCGCCGAAAATGCGCCAAGTTTGGAGTCCGAAATCCGGAGCAACGATTCGGACGAAGGCCAAAACGTTAGTCAAGAATCAGCCACCTCAAACTGATTCGGCTAAGGCTCGGCCGCCACGGGGTGACTTGATTCAAAAGAAGATCACACCTCCGGCGATTTCATCCAAATGTCCATCCAGCTCTGTGCTCGCTTCGGTCAATCCTGTTGGCGTATCGGAAGCAAAGCGGCTTTGGAGCACCTCGGCTCATTGCATGATGATCGAGGTAAAATTTCGATCAAAGAACGATTGGGCCCGTTAAGGAAGTCCCGGGTCACTCCTGGTACAGGGGGTCGCACCCACCTCAACCGTGATAAGAAGATTCCTGTAGCTGCTCTCACTGGAATTCGGATCGAAGTTCGAGAGCCCGTCGAAACTTCGCGCTCGCAAAGGCGAACGTTGAGATTAGTGACTCTTGGAACCTCTGATAATGTGACTCATCCTCAGAAGGAGACGTTTTCATCTGACGACGATGACGTTATACCTGAGAAGTCATACCAACACACGAAGGGTTGCTCCGGCATTCATGCCGATGAGTTGTACTATCGTGCTGGGGGTACGAGTAAATCTCGAAAGAGAAGTTCCCCCGAATTGAACACGCATTGTCCGTGTTCTCAAACTAATCAGGGCGGTGTTGTCAGAATGTAACTGCACCGAGCTAGCTCCGAAGAAGGCGTCGCTTTTTGATAGGCTTGGCAACAAAATGCCAAGAAGATCGGAGTCTCAAAGGCGATATGACCAACAGAGGATTGGGATACGAATCCTCCTCAGAAGGTGAATGCTCGTGGCTGATTGATAATAATCCACCCGGTGAGGGAGACGGACATTCGTCTGACTCTTCGGCTTGGGATTCTGACACCAGCCTCGGAGAAGCTTTCAAGGCTTTAATGTCAAATATGGTTACGATCGATCCTGCTACTGTTGAGAGTGATGAAGACATGCCAACATGGGAAGACCCATGGATCCATCAACTCCAAGAGCAGTTTGGGGATAGGTTCGAACAAAGAGAACCCCCCACTAAGGATGAGGTAGTCCGAGTTAATATGGGTGATGAAGAGCATCCCAAACTCATAAACATCGCAATACTCTTCCCCAAGAAAAGGAAGAGTTGATCGCCTCTAATCGGGAATATATCGATGTATTTGCTCGAGCTACGAGGACATGCGGACTCGACCTAATGTGGCAACACATCGCCAACATCAACGTGGATGTCAAACTGTCAAGCAATCGCAAAGGCGGTTTCGTCCACAAATCTTACAGCGATCGTAGACGAAGTAAAGAAACTCATAGAATAGGGATTCATCGAGGAAATTCAACACGGTTGGGTGGCGAATATAGTCCCGGCCATGAAGAAGAATGGTTCGATTAGGATGCGTATGCGACTCTGAGACCTAAACGCCGCTTGCCCAAAGGATGATTTCCTCGCCAATCACCGACGCCATAGTTGACAATACGCGTGGATTCGAGGATGTCCTTTATGGATGGTTTCTCGGGTTACAATCAAGATGCACCCCGATGACGCCAAACACCGGTTGAACGCCCATCGGTATATTTTGCTACCGGTCATGCCGTTCGGTTTAAAACGCCGGCGCAACATACCGGCGAGCAATGACTAAAATTTTCGAGGATCATCTCCGGAAAACGGTCGAATGCTACGTCGATGACTTGGTCGTGAAAAGCCGTGACAAAGGAGATCATATCAAAGATCTTAGAACGGTATTCGAGCTCATGCGGACTCATCAGCTAAAGATGAACCCCGCCAAATCCTTCCTGGATGTCCAGGTGGCAAGTTCCCGGCTTCGTTGCCACCACAAAGGAATCC
Organism: Asparagus setaceus; assembly: GCA_012295165.1. Lineage (NCBI taxonomy): Eukaryota > Viridiplantae > Streptophyta > Magnoliopsida > Asparagales > Asparagaceae > Asparagus > Asparagus setaceus. Next base: position 57,849,580 of record CM022703.1, on the reverse strand, counting down.
ACGCCGATCCCGATAAAGTGAAGGCCATTCAAGAGTTGCAACCTCCGAAACTGAGAGAACTCGGGTTATAAGGGCGATTGGCGACATCCGACGTTCATATCGAACCTATCGGGAAGTGCCAACCATTCTCTAAATTGAACAAGAAGGGCGGTCGTTTATTTGGGACGACGATGTCGAAGCGCTTGAAGAGATCAAATCGTATCTCGCTAAACCTCCCGTTTGTTGTTCGCAAGCCGGAAACCGTTCTCGATCTATGTCAAGGCAACGGATCATTCGTTAAGCGCCTTTACTCGCGAGACGACGCAGCCGTCACGCAGTAAAGCAGTATTACCGGCCGAACATTGGTCGGCCGAAGTCTCGATACCCAATGGTCGGTGAAGCGTTTTGCATTAGTGTTCGCGATTCGTAAGATGCGACACTATTTAGTCGGGCGACGATTTATGTTATTCTAACGTAAATCCGGTCCGGATATTTATGACCCACGGCCAATGAGTTGGCGTTTGGCGAAATGGGCCTTGCTCTTGTCCCACACGACCGCACTTCAAACAACGAAGTCGGTCAAAGGGCAAGCGATCGCGATCTCTTGGTCGCAACCCGACAACGGATGCGGTTGAGCTATATGATGATCTTCCGGATGAAGTCCAGGAAGTCAACACTACGTCGCACCAACAAATATGGCGATTGTACTTTGACGGAGCTTCTCGGGCCACTAATGTAGCAAGTACCCGACGCTTCCAAAATCTCATTTGAGTCGGAGTTGTCTTGATTTCCGGAATCATGTCATGCCCGTGCTTATTCACTCACCGAACCCTGCTCCAATAACGTAGCGAATACAACGCTACTTATCGGGCTTAGCTTCGCCAAAGAGCCGGGGTCGAATATCTCGGCGTATGGAGATTCACAACCGATAGTTAAGCGGTCCGGTGACTACGGTGAGGAACTCGACCGTCCCCTATCATCGTAGCCGTTGAAATGGTCGACTCATTCAAGAATTCTTCATCGAATATATCCCACGCCCAAAACGCACGCGCAGATGCACTGCGGGCAAGAATAAGTCGTTAGCACAACCTTCCGAGACCGAAGCAATTAGTTACGGTCGGGACTCACTCTTCGTACGATATATGATGGGGTACAAGAAGACAAAGGGTAGTTACCAAAGAGGTACATGCAACCCAAACCAAGTTAGAGCCCGAGATCGGGCGCTTCCTATCGTCGATTACGTTACACGGTATTACGGCACGGAAGGAGAGAGAGTCAATCCGTGAAGAGCTCCCGTGATTCTTTTACGACACGGAAACCCGGATGCTATATCGCCGAGGGTACGATGGTCTTTACTCCGATGCCTTTCAAACAAGGAGGCGTAAGAGGTCCTTCGAAGCACACGAAGGTGAATGCGGTGCACTACCGTCCCAAGCTCTACGAAAGGAGGAGAATGGGCTACTTTGGCCCACGATGATTAATGACTTGATCGAAGACGCCGGAAATGTCACGCTGCGGTCGATTCACGCAATTATATGCATCGCCTCGGAGCAAAGGCATCCTTCGGCCACGCCCCGCCATTCGAGACATGGGAATGGGCGTTGTAGGTCCCATTTTTCCTCCGTCGGTTAAAGGAGATCGCTTTATTCTAGCGATCACCGACTATTTCTCCGTGGTCGGGCAATCCCACTAAAGGAGGTCAAGGCGAGTACCGCCATCGATTCATCAAACACCATGTCATCTATCGACATGGTGTCCCAAGACGGATCGCATGACAACGGTCCCCAATTTATCGCCAATTCCTTCATCAAGTTTTGCGAAAAATTCAAGATACAAGATGTCTCGCCGATACCTATAATCCAAAGCCGAATGGGTTAGCCGAGGCGCTCAACAAGACGATCATCAAGATTTTGTCGAAGCTTGTGAAGAATAACAAGCGACGGGACGATAAACTCGAGAAGCACTCGGGCATATCGCATAACGTACATACGGCAGAGCTACCCCGCACTCTCCGGTCTACGGTGTGAAGCAATTCTCCGTTGGAAATCCAGATTCGCCACTTCGCCGCCTCTGCAGCAGAGATGACGACCAAGAACAACATCAAAACGCCTCAAGAACTCGAGATGTTAGATGAGAAGCGCCTGGAGGCTCAACAATGCATTGAGTTCTATCAAGCTAGAATGTCGAGGGCTTTCAACAAGAAAGTTCGACAGAGAACCTTTAGGGAGGGAGATCTCGTCCTCGCCGCTAGACGACCGATAATTCTCAACTCCAAAAAGAAAGGTAAATTCAACCCAATGGGAAGGACCGTTTATAATAGACACGGCCTATTCAACTGCATATCGCCTTATCACACAGAATGGCGGAGGCAATTAATGTAGATAAATGGGAAGTTTCGGAAAAAGTATTATCCTTAATACATTCAGGATAACCCGTTTGATGGGAAGTTCCTCAGAGAATATCTCACTCATTTTCATGAGGATAACCCTAAGTTATTGTGTTTTCCTCCAAAATTCTCTCACCGATCAAATTCATTGACGGTGGGCCCACTAAAATCTCCCTGGTCCAACCACTCAAGAAAATCCCTCTCGACTCCACTAACGAGGTCCACTTTCAAATTCGTTAGCAATCCTACAAAAGCGAAAGCTATCCGTACCCTTCCAGATTCCTGAGGTGGAGATGCGACTCATTCAAGAATTCTTCATCGAATATATCCCACGCCCAAAACGCCACGCAGATGCACTGGCAAGTAATGTCGTTAGCACAACCTTCGACCGAAAGCAATTAGTTACGGCCAGACTCACCACTGCACTCAATATATGATGGGGTACAAGAAGACAAAGGGTAGTTACCAAAGAGGTACATGCAACCCAAACCAAGTTAGAGCCCGAGATCGGGCGCTTTCCTATCGCCGACACGCTTACACGGTGATTCTCGCCGAAGACGGAAGGAGAGAGAGTCAATCCGGCTCCCGTGATTCTTTTACGACACGAAACCCGATGCTATATCGCCAGGGTACGATGGTCTTTACCCGATGCCTTTCAAACAAGGAGGCGTAAGAGGTCCCTGGAAGCACACACGGTGAATGCGGCGCCTACCGTCCCAAGCTCTACGAGCGACCGAGAATGGGCTACTTCCCACGATGATTAATGACGCAATGAGCACGCCGGAATGTCACGCCGCGGTCGATTCACGCAATTATATGCATCGCCCGTGAGTACCAGATCCTTCTGGCCACGCCCCGCCATTCGAGACATGGGGAATGGACGTTGTAGGTCCCATTTTTCCTCCTTAAAGGAGATCGCTTTATTCTAGCGACACCGACTATTATTTCTCCAAGGTCAAGCAATCCCACTAAAGGAGGTCAAGGCGAGTACCGCCATCGATTCATCAAACACCACGTCATCTATCGACATTGTCCCAAGACGGATCGTGCATGACAACGGCCCCAATTTATCGCCAATTCCTTCATCAAGTTTTGCGAAAAATTCAAGATACAAGATGTCTCGCCGACACTTCATAATCCAAAGAAATAACGGTTAGCCGGGCGCTCAACAAGACGATCATCAAGATTTTGTCGGCTTGTGAAGAATAACAAGCGACGGGACGATAAACTCGAGAAGCACTCGGCATATCGCACAACGCGACGCACGCCTACGTGAGCTACCCCGTACTCCTCGGTCTACCGCGGAAGTTCTTCCGCTGGAAATCCAGATTCGCCACTTCGCCGCCTCTTGCGAGCCAGACGAACCGAAGAACAACATCAAAACGCCTCAAGAACTCGAGATGTTAGATGAGAAGCTCGGAGGCTCAACAATGCATTGAGTTCTATCAAGCTAGAATGTCGGGGCTTTCAACAAGAAAGTTCACTGAGAACCTTTAGGGAGGAGATCTCGCCCCGCCGCTAGACGACCGATAATTCTCAACTCCAAAAGAAAGGTAAATTCAACCCAATGGGAAGGACCTTTATAATAGACCTGCCTATTCAACTGCATATCGCCTTTATCACAGGACGGCGACGGCAATTAATGCCGATAAATGGGAAGTTTGAAAAGTATTATCCTTAATACATTCGTGATAACCCGCTTGATGGGAAGTTCCTCGGAATATCTCACTCATTTTCATGAGGATAACCCTGTTATGTGTTTTCTCCAAAATTCTCTCACCGATCAAATTCATTGACTGTGCCCACTAAAATCTCCCCGGTCCAACCACTCAAGAAAATCCCTCGATTCCTCCACCTAACGAGGTCCACTTTCAAATTCTCATATAATCCTACAAAAGCAAAGCTATCCATTCTTCCAAGATTCCTGAGGGAGATCCCACTCTCTCATCGGGAAATAGAGTACATTCTTTCTTTCCCACATTTTACCCGGAGATAGAATACATTCTCTTCCTCCGCAAGAGAGATAGAATACATTCTTCCTCTCTTGTCTTAGATTCTGAGTGAGATCCCACTCTTAGTCTCATCTTTCAAGATTCTCAAAATGGAGATCCCATTTTAGTCTCTCCCACCTGAAACAGTGACAAAATCCTTCCTTTCCAATATCCGAGATAGAGACAAGATCCTCTTTCTCCATCAATAAGAGATAGGATACAAAACCTTCCTCTCTTATTTCAAATTGTGAGCACCGGAGATGTGACACAAAACCTTCCTCCACCGCGCAAGAGATAGATACAAAACTTTCCTCTCTTGTTCATCCCTACCCGAGATAGAGACAAGATCCTTCCTCTCCACCTTCGAAATAGAATACATTCTTCCTTTCCCACCTCAATCAACCTTATGGCGGTTCAATCCTTCTCCCACAAAGAAGCGCCAAGATTCATCTTGGGGTGTTTCATCAAGCCTAAGAAGGGATGAAGTCGGCCTTTGCTGCAGCGTCGCCGGTTTAGTCTTTCTCCGATTGAAGAAGACACCAGAGTTCGATTCTGGGGTATTCCATCCCGAAACCTAAGAAGGGATGAAGTCGACGCCTAACACGCGTCGCCGGTTTAGTCTTTCTCCGATTGAAGAAGACACGAGTTCGATTCGGGTATTTTGTCCCGGCCTAAGAAGGGATAAAGCCAGCGCCACCACGCAGCGTTGCGGGTAGTCTATTCCCGTGACAAAAGACGAAGCCTACGTATTCAACATCGTAGCATTAAGTCTAAGAGAGTCTCATTCTTTTAGCACAACGTCACGTGCGAAGCGGATCCAGATAATCCGCACGCTAGCCCAACTCAAACGGTAGTTGGTAAAGGCTAGTCAAATCCGTTGAGATTGGGCCAATAACCCTAAAGTCGACGCCAACACGCGTCGCCGGTTTAGTCTTTCTCCGATTGAAGAAGACACGAGTTCGATTCGGGTATTTCATCCCGGCCTAAGAAGGGATTAAGCCAATGCCTTACCGCAGCGTTGCGGGCGATCTCTTGCCCGTAAAGAGTACCGAGCCTATGTATTCAATATCATAGCAACAAGTCTAGAAGAGTTTCATTCTTCTAGCACAGCGTCACGTCTTGAACGGATTTGGACAATCCGCACGCTAGCCCAACTCAAACGGTAGTTGGTAAAGGCTAATCAAATCCGGATTGTGGTGAGGGTTTGCCAAAATCCTATAAGTATTATGGTTAATTATTTACGGCGAAATAAAAGAATCATAATAGAGCACAAAAGAGGACAAATATGTTTTGCTTAACTCGATACTTTATTGAGGAAAGCTTGTTGAATTCCTCTGAAGCTCGGCCACGAAAGTCTCCTCGCCGCCATTAAGGGCCTCATGATCTCCTTCTTGATGTCAACCGGCTTCTACTTCGAGTTCAAATTCCTGCACGACCGCTAGAGTCTTTTCTTTGTTGGCCTTCGCCGCTTCAAGACGATCGCTCTCCTCGCCGCTTGAAGCTCCTGCTCGAGCTCTACTATCCTCGCTTCTCCAGCGGTGACACAAGACCAAAAATGTCCGGAAGATGAAGCTTCGCAGCGATCTCCAAATGATGCACGGCCTCCTTGCATTTGAACTTCGAGTCGGTAATAGCGCAAAGCATCCGGCCAGTATGGGAGGCGAGCCTCGATATAAGAGGCGGCTACTTCAAAATCTTGTAGACTTTGGAGCTTAACCTCTAAATGGTCGAAATCATCAGCAAGGTGGCCTGGGCAGACTCAATCTTCGAGATATTCTCCCATGCCCTACTCCAAATAGGATTACGAGTATAAACTAATTCACGGTTCTTAGAAGTTCTGGAGAATATTACCATATTCTTAAGGATAACTTCGATAACCCTCAATTTCCTTCCATTGGGACCTCAAGGAGGGATAAAATTGACGAGGCTTATATCGACGCCGGACAACGCGCTCTACCTCGAAAGGACTCCTCCCACTGTATCAGTGCCGATTCATGCATCGCCGCCCGAGGGCCTACCAATCAACAATTGGGAAGAATACCTCCCACCGTAGATGAAAACACCGCAGCGAAGTAATGCGTAGCGGCCTTGACCAACACGTCGTCGACGAAGGATTCACCGATCAACGGTTCGGATCCACAAAAGAATTCCCGATCAACGGAGGAATCTCGAGGGTCAATTGACGATAATCCACCGACACGAGTCAACAAAAATGAACTCAATTAGCTACGCTTTGAAATTCGACAACGGTCAAGCAATAAATGCGACACCGCAACACAGGTATCCTACAAAGCACCGGAGAACCCGAGAGAATTAGAGGAATCAAATCAAGCCAACCTCAAAAGAAATTCATCTATCGACTTACGGTGGGATTTCGACAACGGTCAGACAAAAAATGCAGTACCGTAATATCTTCAGCAATCCTACAAAGCACTGGAAAGACTGAAGGGAATGGAGAGATCAAACGCCAGGGTCATTCACAAGTCCTATCACGCCAATTAAAGAGTGAAGGGCTCATCATGTCCAAAGCATCGGACTCATCAAAAATCGGTAGAGGCGCTTTGGAGGGTATCTGGGCGTTAAAATTGCTTATCAATACCCAAACAAGACTCGTAAACGGTGGGTTGACAACCGCGATCCATCCGGCAGCGCGACCGAGAACGCCGTCGGCGTGATTCGCCATAAAGCATAAAGCGTCGACGAACCCATGAAGTGAGTCGTGCAACCAGCGAAACGACGCGTCGTGGAGAAAACCCGACGACGAAGCTCAACGAGGCGAGTTGGCTAAACTCAAACGTCGACGAGACGGAATCAACCGTACTTAGTCCGTCGATGCAAACGAGCCGTTTGAACTCGAAGTTGATCGGACACGGACTCAAACCCAACGACATCACCGAGCAAAACTAAGCCCTAAGACCGAAGAGTCAACGAATCGACGAAGAATCGACGGAGAAACGGCGAACGGCGGAAAAAGCGGCGACACCTCGGCCAAATGGCCAGGTGGCTCGACCACTGGCCGAGCCACCTCGACCAGCGGCAGGTTACCTCGGCCAAGTGGCGAGTGGCTTTCCACTGGCGAGCCACCTCGACATGGCGGTGCCTCGACCAAGTGGCAGGAGTGGCTCGACCACCCATGGCCGAGCCACCTCGGTAACACAACCGAGGTGGCTCGGCAAAATGGCCGAGCCGCGCCCGGCTGCGCACCCCCTTTTTTGTATAAATGGGGGTCTTGCTCATGGAGGGTTGGTTCTTTGAGGTTGGACTTTCACGGGTTTTGGCGGACTTCTGAAGAGTCCTCGCGAGATCTACGACGCACGGTTCCGAGCACCGGCGAGCTCAAGTCGAGTCGACGTCAGATCTATAGGCGGAAGGTAAACAAACTCGGGTCGAACTACAGATACCCTCTAGGTTAAGCCGTCTTAACCTCGGGGATAGCGTGATTTCTCCTTGTAGATCTCACCGCTCGGCGATCCTCTCCTTCGTGAGTCACGATCCCGGAGCGATCCTCTCCTTCGTGAGTGTGATCCTCAGGCGCCGTTTCCTTCGTGAAGCGAGCCCCTCTACGTCTGTAGTTCGGAACCGGGTTTACGGGATCGGGATGCTTGCGGTGGTCAGCGGACGAATAAAAGTCCCCAGCGAGCAAAGAACCACGCATAGCGAGGATCCCGTAAAATAGAGATCCTCGTGTTTGTTCACAAAAGGAAGAGAGTTGTAATTTTCGTTTTCATTTATGCGCCTAAAATAAAGGCATTTCTTTTGTTTGAAATTTTGTTGTAGGCCAGTAATGGCGAATTCAAGCGAGCAATGAATAACAAACCAACTTTCCCGAACAACACCTACACAGGCATGCCTAAGGTGTGAACCACAGCCAAGCAATACATGTGGACATACTACCTTGATGATGTCAAGAAATTAAATGACGAAATTACATAGTACAGTACCTTACCCCTTATCAGCGAGCCAATGTACCATTCCTGCAGTGATCCCTTTAGTTACAGAAAAACCGGAAAGATCAAGGGAATGGAGAGATCAAACGCCGTGGTCATTCACAAGTCCTATCACGCCATTAAAGAGTGAAGGGCTCATCATGTCCAAAGCATCCTGCACTCATCAAAAATCGAGACCGAGACGCTTTGGAGGGGTATCCAGAAGCGTTAAAATTGCTTATCAATACCCAAACAAGACTCAGAACGGTGGGTTGACAACCGACGATCCATCCGACGCTGACCTTAACGCCGACGCGGATTACGCCGCGAAAACGATAAAGCGAAGTCGACGAACCCATGAAGTGAGTCGGCGAAGGCGACGAGCCGAACGACACGCCGTGGAGAAAACCCGACGACGAAGCTCAACGAGGCGAAGTTGGCTAAACTCAAACGCCGACGAGACGGAATCAACCGTACTTAGTCCGTCGATGCAAACGAGCCGCTTGAACTCGAAGTTGATCGGACACGGACTCAAACCCAACTACGACATCACCGAGCAAAACTAAGCCCTAAGACCGAAGAGTCAACGAAATCGACGAAGAATCGACGGAGAAACGGCAAACGGCGAAAAGCGACGCGAGGGCGACACCTCACCAAATGGTTAGTGGCTCTACCACTTTGCCGAGCCACCCTACCAACTTAAGGGTACCTACGTAAGCTGAATTGCTCACTTTGCCGAGCCACCCTACCATGGCCGAGGTGCCCTGCCATGGTCGAATGCTCTACCATCACGGCCGAAGCCACCTCTACCAACTGCCGAGGCCGCCTTGTGGCCGAGCCATCGTCGCATACAAGACCCCTTTTTGTATAAATAGGGTCTTGCTCATGGAGGGGGTTCTGATTTGCCGAGGTCGACTTTCGGTTTTGGCGGACTTCAAGAGTCCTCGCGAGATCTACGACGCACGCTCCGGAAAGCACCAAAGCCAAGTCCAAATGACGCCGATCTATAGCGGAAGGTAAACAAACTCGGTCGAATCCACAGATACCCTCTAGGTTAAGCTTCGTCTTAACCTCGTGGATAGCGCCGTGATTTCTCCTTGTAGATTCACCCGCCCGGCGATCCTCTCCTTCGCGATCCCGCAGCGATCCTCTCCTTCGTGAGTGTGATCCTCAGCGCTTCGCTTCCTTGAAACGAGCCCCTCTACGCCTCAGAGTTCCGAACCCGTTTACACCGTGATCGGATTGCGCGGTGGTCAACGGACGAATAAAAGTCCCCAAGACAGCAAAGAACCACGCAAGCGAGGATCCCGTAAAATAGAGATCCTCGTGTTTGTTCACAAAAGGAAGAGAGTTGTAATTTTCGTTTTCATTGTACGCCTAAAATAAAGGCATTTCTTTTGTTTGAAATTTTGTTGTAGGCCACGAAGCTGTAAGCGAATTCAAACGAGCAATGAATAACAAACCAACTTTCCCCGCGAACAACACCTACACAGGCATGCCTAAGGTGTGAACCACAGCCAAAGCAATACATGTGGACATACTACCTTGATGATGTCAAGAAATTAAATGACGAAATTACATAGTACAGTACCTTACCCCTTATCAACGAGCCAATGTACCATTCCTGCAGTGATCCCTTTAGTTACAGAAAAAACTGGAAATAAAGTATCAGGCTGAACAGGCCTAGGATCATATCTCCCTAGCACACCAGCAGAAGTATCTATGATGACCTGTCCATCTTTGTATGCACACACCTAGCATAAAGAAAAACTAATTATGAGTGAGTAAAAGCATCCAAATATAGATATAATATGTTGTAACTAAGTTGACACTTCCTGGAAAATGTTCGTTCTAGCTGAAACAGTTATCTGATACATGCTGTCTTGGAAATTTAATTCTAAAGACTGATTCATATAATAGTGATATAATAAGTTAGCCGTCTTTATGTGAATGAATCTTAATTCTGCTTACCATTTTTTATTTTTACAATTTGTCTAGCACCATGTTTGTCTTTACAATATGTCTAGCCAAGGAATTAGCGGGCTAGCTAGCTGGTCTCGTTAATACGTGAGTTGAAGGTAAGAATTTGAATTCCTATTATCAAAGGTAAATTTATGAAACTTGCTACTGTACAATATTCTTACAAACAATCAAGGAAAGAAAAAAAATGTTCATTCAATAGGACAAAGCACTAGCATTTTAGCATATGGATAACACTTGGTTCACGAGTAAAAAATATGAGAAAAAAACCATAACGTTAAAACATCTTTTTTGATATGAGCGGAAAAAAAATATAACCAAATTGACTAGCATTTTAGCAGGACATAGGTCTTTCATAAAAAAATAAAAAATAAAAAATAAAAAATCCTACTCACCTGTATTCCAAGAATTTTCACATTTCCAATCTCAACAAGCAGCTGCCTCAGCTTTGCCTCCACATCAGAGTGAATTGGTGTGTCATAAATCCACTGTGAATTCATTTCTGGTCCAGATCTCAAGCTTCTGATATAAGTGGGAAAGAAGATAAAGGTCTAAGAGCAAGGAACATATTAAAGATAGATAAACCAACTTTAGATGAAACCAATGACTTCAAGCGAAGCTAATCTGCAAGCAAAGACTGACCCTAGCAAAGCAGACTCAGCAAATGGCCTCATGATGTCCAAGTAAACTATCCGAACATTCATCGTAGATGAAAGCCCTGAAAAGGACAAGGATCATGCCGATATATAATCATTCCCTTTATGTTACATATTCTGAGGAAAATAGAAGAAGTATAAAACAAACCTCGAAGGAGATTTAGTACCCTCATGAATATTACAGCATCACCTGGGAATGCATCAACCTGGAAAGCCAGTTATGTGCAAAATCCGAGATATAATGGGACAACATAAGACAAAATACTACATATTTGTACTTACAGGATTAAAGCGCCGAACTTCTTTTCTATTTAGATTCATCTTCTCTTGCATGGCCTTCAAATTCTTCTCTCTCTGATCTGCCAAAGATTTCATGGTTTCCTACAAGGAAAAGTACAAACTGTTAGCTTTGTAATATTGATTGATAAAATGTGAACAACCATCTCAAAACCGAGGGCAAAGATTAAGATCAGAAATAGGTTGCAAGCATACGTACAAGCGCTTCAGTTGCTGGCGTGGAGTTGCGGAAGAACACAGCTGTAACATCCATAGCCTGCTCTGGCATGTCAACGCGCAACTTGAGTCCCATCTCTTCAAAGGCAGACAAAAGAGCAACATGGTTTCCCTGCCATACCATGTACAGTGTAAAAAAACTTGCAACCTGCAGAAGTTCATGGCCCTAGAAACTTCTTTTTGTTTCTCACTTTTTCCAGTGCTATAGAAATTTGAAGGTACTTAATTGTGTATTCTCCAGCAAATATTACTGAATAAAATAATATCCAGAGCACATCCAAGTGTTAAATGATAGCATCATAACGTGATCCTCCTAGATGATCTAAACTTCACATTTCTCTTACCAGGACATAGTGCAACATTGATGAACAAAACCTTCATATTTCATTCCCACTAAGGACATAATACGTTGTTCATGCCCACACCATAAAGTAAAAGAGAATAAAGATCATTGCCTCATAAGCTATAAGTTTGCTAGAAGAACCATCAAGCCACGTAGGATTTGATGGAAAGCTTTAAAGTCGATACAACCAGCGGCTCCCAAAGCTACCCTTTCCTAAATCATAAGAGTTCTTTGTTTCATTTTCATGTATGCAGCAGTAACTTTACAAATGATTTATTTACAACCAGTTTCATCAATGTAAAGGTAAATGCCCATCAAGGAAAAAGTTTTAAGCCTGATTTTACATTTTCCTCTTTGGATTGAATTGACTTTTATTATCTTCGTTACACCATGCATGTCCACATATGTACACATTTGGGTGCGGTTAAACACATAAACATATGAGCCTGAATGCAAGCATGCACATACATAGCGATATATAAAGAGGGAGGGAGATCAGACCTCAGCACAAGCCAGGAACATTTTCGCGAGAGCTTGTTTCATGGAGCTTGATATAGACTTTGTAAGCCCAAAGTCGAGTAAAATCGGGCGAAATGGGGGTTCCTTGCTTACAAGAAAATTTCCTGCATGAGAAATACAGCACACGTGGATCCATAAGTATATGCCATCATGTCCAACTAATGGACTGCTAATGCAATGAAAGACTACATCATTTGTCTTCCCAAAGAATGGCCAAAGGCAAACATACCAGGATGAGGATCACCATTGAAAAATCCATCAACATATATTTGATGAGCATATGCGCGTGTTATTTCTTCAACAACCTTTTGCTTGTCAATCCCATATGCTTCTAATGATTCAGCATCACTTAAACGAATGCCATCCATATATTGCAAAATGAGGACTTTCTCTGTTGACTGCATGTGAAAACATAGGTGTATAGGACATCAAGAATTAGAAAAGGAGATAATTGTGTGTTTGATTATACACAGTTTAAAGTTGCCGCCTTACACCTGGATAACTTCTGGAATCAGTACATCAAAACTATTTAAATGATTGTTGCTTTCATGCACACTTTTGCAGCTGAGGTTTTGGGAAACCTTTCTTGTATTCTCTACAATAAGGAAGCTCATCATCAACTATAGCAATCATGAGTGGTATAAATGTAAAAAGCCTCAAAATTAGACTCATCTATTATGCCAACATTGGGGAAACTAGGCAATAATTGACCTGTCCATCCTGAAATGTTCTTTTTTCAATAAAAAAAAAACCTGAATATTTCTGTAGTCCACTTATAAGCATACCTGCTTCATGATTAAAATCAAGTTCTTTGGGTGCCTCTTTGCACCATTCATCTATCATTGGGTTAAAGTCGTATTGAGGCTCTGCCCATGCTATCCAGTCAACTATAGATTTTGCATTCTTCAAATCCTGCAGATCAACATCAATCAGGTAATGCAAACTGGTCAATGGTTGATGGGAATTATGTCGAAATAATCAGATGAGGAACCTCTAGTATGACTTCTTTGATACCATCGTGTTGAACCTTAACAACAACTTCCCGTCCGTCCTTCAGGGTTGCACGATGGACCTGTGCTATCTGCACCATCACAACATTTAAAAAACATCTTAAAACTTATTGTGGTTATTTGGTGATTATATAAACTCAATGAAATATATCATTTTGTATCAATAACCATATGGTGATGAAAACTTACAGATGCTGTTGCAAGAGGCGTTTCAACAAATCCAAAGAAAAGATCACTGATCGATTTTCCCAACTCTCTTTTTATAGTTTGTTGAACCTGTCCAGACAGAAAGGTCTTACTTCCAATAAAAAAGAAGGCATTCTGTTTCTACCAACATACTAAATTCGATCTCGGTCTATCTAAAGCCTACAGAAATTCGTGGAACTTTATTTGTAAATGAAATAGGTGTAACTGTAATTTCTAAACCATTTTTATTCCTTAGGATCACCTGATACAAGAGAAAGATTATACAACCACTGTATTACACAAGAAAGGACAATGAAAGAAGCTAGGCATTCATACAGTTTGTTATGCAATGTTTAAAATGAGATCACAGGGCATAACCACAATTAGACACTAGTAACTAATAAGTGAAAACCAACAGAAGGAGAACAACAACCTTAGATAACATTTCTCAGACAAAAGTGCAAATGCAGTTTCCTTGTATGAACATAACTAACCTCGTTCAATGGACGAGGAGGAAGAGAGTCCTGCAACTGCCTGAGGAGGATTATATATGCCTCAGGAAGCACATCAGCTCGAGTAGACAAATACTGGCCAAGTTTTACCCACAATCCTTCCAACTCTATTATTAGATTCAGGACACGTGTAGCATTTCTCTGGTGGGTTCTCTCCCATGTTATGTCCTCCTGGCTTTTGCTAAACCATTTCACTCTCTTCTCTACAGCCTGTGACCATAAAAGGGGCAAATGGTTTTCCATTCAACCAAGCAGATAAGTAACGCAATGAGAGAAGAAAAAAATTCAAGAGAGGAGAATCGACCTTATAGTCCAGGTAAATAATCAAGGCGACCGTGAATACTTTCAAGCGCCTTCTGTAAATGTTTGCCCATCCCATTAGCAGTCGAAAGTAGCTGGCTGTGAGCAGCAAGTAGTAAGTGGCAACAGTAGTTCTGAACTACAGTATGAATATACCGCCCAAGCTCCTGTGATTCTGGTCAAGCATTGTAAAAAAAATTCCTATCAGTCTTAGAACAAGAAGAAGCTAGGCAACAGAACTCGTTGTGCACCAATCCCCTCATCTTCCAATCACCTATCTTAGAAAGGAAGCAAAATATCAAGCAAGAATTTTAAATTTCAAGAGGATCATGGGTACTGTAAATTCTTGGCCGAAGCAAAAACTATGGACGTAGGACAAAAATTATGTACATGATCGCAACCCTTCCCGTGCATCCTAAAGGGGATTTCATTATCAAGAATATTGAAATCCCAGTCATTCACATTGAATGAGGCTCAAGGCGACGAGAATGGTACCCGAATAGCATCAATAAGTCAAATAGTCATAGAATATGCAAATTTTTCTGAACAAAACTACCACAGAATCCAATTCTATATCTGCTGAGATGAATCATAACACCCCCTTGAACCATAAAATCCATTGATAGTCGATCAAGCATGTTTAGTCAACATGCAACATTTTTAAGGAAAAGATTAACAGGTGAACATGAAATTCTAAATGCACGGACAGCAAAAGAAATATCATTCCTTCAACAATAACTCTTAAATTTTAATCCATCTAACCATTACACCAAAACTCCGAAGTTATGATAAGAATCAAGGATTATAGTTTTATATTAATTCTAACATGCCCCCGCATGTTGAACGCCCTTTTTTATGGGCAGAAACCTGGACACGGGATATGAAACTGGGTTGTTCTCATACCATCTTTAAATTTTAGTCCCTCTAACCATTACACCAAAACTCCGAGGGTATCATTAAATTTTAGTCCCTCTAACCATTACACCAAAACTCTAAAGTTATGATAAAGATAAGGATCGAAGATTATAGTTTTATATTAATTCTAACAATAACCTTCCAATCTTTTCCACATCTTAAATGAAGTCACGAAAAGATTTTTTTTTCCTTTTTTTAAAATATATCATAAATGTATCTAATTCAACATTATTACGGAAAAAACGAAAGTTAATCATGCAGAGCGATTATAAAAAATAAAAATATCGAATCCAGAAACGAGAGAAATGATCTGACCTCAACAGCAGAACACGAGCTCGGGATTTTCTCACAATCTATTAAACAAAAGAAGAGCTTCTAGGGTTCAGATAATCTCCAAAAAAAAAAAAAAGACAGGATAAAAGTGAGGGGACGATGAGTGTGAACGAGGATTTGGGAAGTTTCTGAAGACGCGAAAGCACGTGAGATCTTAACAAGGAAACGAGGATCTTTCGGGACCGTTAGAAGTGATCTGGACCGTTCGTTTGGCTGGCGACGGTTGTTATTCTCCCGCGCGCTTCGTTCTTTCTCTCCCCTCTTTTTTTTTTTTTATTATTTATTTTTATATATGGGAATCGAGGCAAGAGTAGAGGCGAAGGAACGGAATGAGAAATTTTAGCTTTTTGAATGATGCGGAGGAAATTAGAAATCTTTATTAGTTTTGAAGAATATATCAACTACTTTTATATATATATATAATATATATATATATATATATATATATATATAATATATATATATAATATAAACAAGAATCTCAAAAGACTCTCCCACAATTAATTCAAAATGCTATCAGAATTAAATTTTTCACATGGTAATGCATTAATACTAGTTTTTTATTTAAGACCTCTCACTGACTAAATCTTGGCATTTCTCTATCTGCGATTAAGGTATTGTTTCTTTATCCCTCCCATTATCAATAAATCTTTGCATAATTTTATGAAATTTGGCCCTCTATATCTCCTGTTTGTGAGTTATCACCATCTTTTATTTCACAAATCAATTTCTTTTTTTTTTTCTTTTTTATTATTTATTTTTATATATGGGAATCGAGGCAAGAGTAGAGGCGAAGGAACGGAATGAGAAATTTTAGCTTTTGAATGATGCGGAGGAAATTAGAAATTTTTTATTAGTTTTGAAGGATATATATATATATATATATATATATATATATATATATATATATATATATATATATATATATATATATATATATATATATATGAAATTTGGCCCTCTATATCTCCTGTTTGTGAGTTATCACCATCTTTTATTTCACAAATCAATTTCTTTTTTTTTTTTTTGGTGTGTTTTCTTCTAATTTTCTATTCATTTTCCCATAAATTAGTGGGCATTTGATGTGATTTTAACCGCTGAGCACGGATCTGATGTTATTTGAGAATGGGTTTTGATTGGGGGACTAATTTGAGAAATTGGGTCTTGTATATGTGAAAAGGAAAAGTCCATTTAATTCTGTACACCAAATTCTGAGAAGAAATTTCTTTATCAGCAAAAAGTCACATCTGAGGATAATATACGAGCAAATGTCATGGAAAGTAGTTGCTGAGCTCAACATAATTTTTGTAATTTTCTAGTCGGAGGTAACAAATGGCTAAGGAGTCTTTGTCTGGCGGATAAAGAAGATTCCGAATACATCTTACGAAGAAAAGAATGTACAACTACTATTTTATTGTTGTTATTATGTTCATATTATTATTATATTATATTACGCTCTTTATGTTGAATTTTGTTGTGCACGATAACCTTCCAATTATTATATTTTAATCCAGGAAGATGTCCTACAATCTATATTATATATATATATATATATATATATATATATATATATATATATATATATATATATATATATATATATATATATATATATGTGTGTGTGTGTGTGTGTGTGTGTGTGTGTGTGTGTGTGTGAAGGAAAAGTCCATTTAATTCTGTACACCAAATTCTGAGAAGAAATTTCTTTATCAGCAAAAGTCACATCTGAGGATAATATACGAGCAAATGTCATGGAAAGTAGTTGCTGAGCTCAACATAATTTTTGTAATTTTCTAGTCGGGAGGTAACAAATGGCTAAGGAGTCTTTGTCTGGCGGATAAAGAAGATTCCGAATACATCTTACGAAGAAAAGAATGTACAACTACTATTTTTATTGTTGTTATTATGTTCATATTATTATATTATATTACGCTCTTTATGTTGAATTTTGTTGTGCACGATAACCTTCCAATTATTATATTTTAATCCAGGAAGATGTCCTACAATCTATATTATATATAACTAGATCACAGGCACGTGCGTTATGCACGTGCAAAAACAAACCAATTTATCGAGATTAATTCAATATTGATAATGACATTTTTTTGTGCGCGGCTCAAAGGAAATTATTGCTAAAATTTGCTTAAATTTTTATACGTTTATTCGCGGAAATTAATTCTATGAAAGGAGTAAAGTTTTATTTAACAGATGCAATTGAAATATTTTTTTTAGATGAATAGTGCGAAGATTTGAATTCGTAACTATCTATAATCTATTTCGAATCATTTACCATTTGCGTCATATTTATGGCCACAATCCTTCTTAGATTTTACTTCTTATTTTTTATTTGTGCCTTGATTTATTTCATTAAACTTTATATAATTTTATAGACTTTTGTTTGTAAAAATTATATAGACTTCATCTATGTTTATGGAAAACCATTGATTAAAATATTCTAGAAACAACAAAGAGAAAAATGAATATTCAATTGAACAGACTTTATCTATGTTTATGGTAAAATATGAATAGAATGTTCTAGAAACAATAAAGGGACAAATTTTTTTATTAAATTACCTTTTTACCCTTTCAACCACAGTAGGAAAAAAGGCATGTCCAGCACTCATCCATTTTTTGAATTACCAGGAGTAGCTTTTCTATCAGAACCTCCCGCACCGTGCAGGATGTTCTGAGGCACACTCAGCTACAAACAGGGGGACAGTAAAGTCATTTACTGCCCCCTTGAGTGGCTATCAGAACCCCGCACAAAGCTCCTCGAATTACCCTCACTTGAATCATTATATAGTACTATAGATATGAGATTCAGCTAAGTCGCATACGAGAGAATCTCCTCGTATAATCATATAATAGTCATTGGCCTGTGTATTCATGTGGGCACATGCGAGGGCATGCAGGCACTTACATAAGAAAAATAGTTAATTTGCAGATAGATCACTTATAGTATAACCCAATTGCGAATAGATCCTATATAGTTCTATTTGTGGTGAATAGGCTTTTTGTAGTGTTGGCCCCAGTGTGAATGCACCTAGGGGCGGATCCAGAAATTCTATTTAGGTTTTTTTAGAAGAAAAAAATTCTATTTAGGTTGGGCACACTGTAATATCCATTGAAATTTGTAAAAAAAAATAATAATATATATTCCAACCATGATAGTTATAGCATAATTAAAATTGGTAAGCGCAAAGAAAGTATTGAGCATACTCGGTCCATAGCGTCAATGGTGCACAAAGTAATATCAATCCTTGATTGAAGATTTGTGCACTGACCTAAGTATTTATATTGTTGCACCATTAATACAATGTACATGCTGCACTAGATATTTCCTCAGAGCAAACAAGATAAGGACAGATACATTGCATGTCATTAAATCTATAACAATTATATTAATGTTTTTGTTAAAACTGAGAGAGATTATCATGTGATGGGGATAGTGAACTCATGTTTAATTAGTAGATTGCAGATTATTGCCGAATGAAGGTTCCCAACTAAGATTGGACACATTTTTTGCACATAACAATAATTGAATAGGAGCTCCAAATTGAGGTTTGGCACGTGCCCAACCTTATGGATATGTGGCTCCGCCCTTGAACACACTCTATAGTGAACTTTTTTCCGATTCTTTTAAAAGTATTAAAAAAAAAAGCAAGCAAGCAAGCAAGTAACTGAGGGTCTATCTTCAACGCCAGAACTACAGGGGTCTACACACCTCCTCACTTAAGAGGGTGGTCTGTTGGCAAAAATAGAACTACATGGTCTCTATTCGCAATTGGATGATACTACAGGGCTGTGTTCGCAACTAACCTTAAGAAAAAAGAACACATTTACACTAAAAAAAAGTAAACAATGTAACCTATACTTAAAACAATCCTTCAGATTAATGCAAAAATGAAGCAAATTTCCGCCATGTCATACGTAATTCACCTGATTTATTCATATATAATTTTTTTGAGAAAAACAACACTTTATGACTTTACAAGTTACAAACACATTTCAAAGTTAATACATATTGCTTTCATCTCTTTTGGTCCCTCTAAACAGTGCTCTAGACATAAAAGAAAAGAACATATATCTCTCCAAGTATGCGTATGCCTCTTATTATGCAGGATCATCCAATGGATCATTTAATTTCCATTAAACATGTTCTGCTTCAAACTTGTTCATCTCTAAAGGCCCACTTCCTCCCTCCATTCTATTTTTGAACCTTCTCCTCCTAAAATTTGTCTTTGCTTCTTCCACCTCCCTCTTAATTTCCTCTCCTTTTCCCTCCCTATTCTCTTCTTCATTCTTAATCTCTCTTCTTCTCCTAAATATTCTCTTCTCTCCTTCCACCATTGTCCTTCTTCCTTCATCTCCTTCAACCCTCTCCTCCTCTACATTCTTAATCTCTCTTCTTCCATGCCCAATTGCCCTTTCTTCCTTCTCCTTCTTCTTCCTCTCATCGTTCCTCTCGGAGTTTTCTCGCTCTTCACTTTGCTCCCTCTTCCTCCCAAAGCTTCCTCTTTCCTTCCTCCTAAATCTCTCTCCTCTTCTTTCCTTCTCCTCCCTTCTCCCAAAGCTTCCTCCTCCTTCAACCTTCTCCTCATCTTCCCTCTTTCTAAACTCTCTCCTCTTAAACTTCACCACTTCATCAATTTCTCCACCAAAAATCCTACTCAAAATCTCCCTCATCGAGTCCGGAGCTAAAACCGATGATCTCCCCTGAAAACCCCACGAATGCGAACTCAAAAACCCTTCATATGCCGGTACAACAATTTTCACCACTGCCCCTCTAATCTGCTGTCTCAAATCATCGTCCTGAACGCAATAACATTTCTGATGCCTCCTTAAAATTTCCTCAAACTCTCTCGTAAACACCTCCATCCTCTCTTTCGGCGACTCCTCCTCTCTCTCGAGCAACTTCACCAGAGGGCCCCATGCCTGCGCTTGGTAAGAATAAGCTGCCTCCTCAGCCGCAGCCTTGTATCTTTTCTTCATTATATCCTCTCCGACCAGTTTGGCAAGCTCTGAGCCTCTGGTTCTCATATACATATACCAATATGTGTTCATTGCCAATACATGAGATGTTATTTTATCTTTGTATTTGCTCCTTTTTGCCTCTACATTTCTCTGCAGTGCATCGAGAGCATTCGATATCGCCTCCCTTAGTAAACTCTCATTGGGCTCCGCCTTCGATAGATATCCTGCTTTCCATGTTTTCTCTATTCGCAGTGCTTGGCCCATTACTGAAGTATATCCGCTACCAGCGAGACATTTCAAGTAGTTCACAGCATATCTGACGATTTTTGGTACAGATCCATCAGAAGGCGGAGGAGAACCATCTTCAAGTCCCTCAATCTGAAGACCAAACTCCCAGAACACTTTAGATGCAGCATGTACCAATAACTTCTGAAGCTCGCGAAAACGAGCGCATATATCAACTCCAGATTCACCATCAAAAACTTGAAAAAACTCGCTGCGAATTTTATCCATGGAATCGTACATGTCAAGGAGTTTGAAGAGCTTTTGGGGTTCTTTGGAGCTGCGAGCGACGCCTTCGCCAAAACGGAAGAAGACAGCCATGATTCTATCAGCGATTTTCGTGAAGCATTCAGGCCAGATCGCGCCATCCATGATGCCAGAGAGCACTTGCTTGCAGAGGTGTTTTTCGGCAAGGAAAACGGAGTTTACTGCAAGTTGGAAGTGTTGGATCCAGAGAGTGATTGCTGATTCTAAGACTTCCCATTCTATTTTGTCTATTTCTTCTGGTGCGTAAGTTTTGAGGTATCTCGGGTTTAGCCTCATCAGAGCCTTTGCTGCCCTTCGGTATCTTACCTGTTTAGATTAGTTTCAGGTGGTTTAGGATATATTGTGGAAGTGCATGAACAATATGAAATAAGAACAAAAGAAACTAGTTCTCTACAAAATTAAAATAAAACTCATTTCGGTTGTAAGCCAAATAAAATTCTAGAGCATAAGAGTATGATTGACAGAAATTTATGATATTTTCCCTTCATATGAGTCTGAAGCATAAACTGTTATTCATGCAGGAGTAATTTTTTAATCTTCTTTAAATGCATGCTTCAGTCAGATTTCAATCAGGATTAATCTGATATCATCTTAATTCTCTTTCATACACCAAAACTTCAAACCTGTGATAAGAACTTAATGGTCATAGTTTTATAGTCTAGCAGTTTTCTGACAAAGTTTTATACTCATGCTCTAAAGCGAAATTTATACACTAATGTGATATTTATACCATGAATACAATCTTTTTCCAGGTCTTCAAATAGACTAAAAGAATACAGAGTATACTAAACCTTAGTCTACTGCTTGTAAAAGGCATATTCTTAAACTGTACCATGTCCCTTAAATCTAATTCTGAGATAATAAAACCTTATACAATCCCTTCATCCTTTCTGCATAGACCATTTCAAAATCTAATTCTGAGATAATAAAATCTTTTACAATCCCTTAATACTTTCTGCATAGACCATTTCTATCTCAGCCCTATAAGACAAATAGATCAGTTTTTTTTTTAATGTACTGATTAAATTATATTCAACAAGGAAGTACTACTTCAATTGAATCCATGTACCTTGACATAGATATCAATGCAGATATCCAAACAATCATTAGAAGCCAGCGTCTCCGATATCCGACCAAGTACTTCAACTTCAAGTTCCGAACCCAACTGCTTCTTCTCTGCTTCATGATCAACCTCAGCATCAACATCCCCGTCTTCACCTCCCTCCGCTGCTTCTCTGATCCCTTCATGCTTGATTTCCTGCAGTATCACCTCATACTCATCCTGCAACCTCACCAGTGCCTCGTCGAACACACCCTCATACCTCATCGCATCCACTTCCGACTCATACAGAGCCTTAATCGCCCCTAACGTTTCCCTCAACCGATGAATCCTTAGTTGATCCGTCGACTTCGTCCGGCTCAAGAACTCGACTGCCTCCTGGAGCCTTAGAACTGCTGGTTCGCACCCTACGGTCACAGCCCCGATCGCTGTCTTTAGGCGGTTAATGCAGTCTACGTACTTTAGAAGCCGAGATAAGTGAGGCCTGTTATCAAGATTCAAGGATATTATGAGTGATACATAAGTCTGGAGAAATTATAGTGCACCTGTCTAAACTATAATTGATACATCAAGAACTATCCATCCTTATATTTAACTATGCCGTAACCATAACCTTTTACACAGTTTTCCAATAAAAATGTACCAGTATCGTGTTTAATAATGTCTCTCAGTGCCATAGACTAAAATTTATAGCAGAAATTGTGCAGTTATTTGTGTTCACAGGATAAACGGTGCATCAAGAATCGTCTATCCTTGGAAAGAGTTTACAAACAATAGTTAAACTAATTGATGGCATATCAACTTCCCTGCTTATATCAGTCCGATACGCACTGAATAAATTTGTGGCATGAGAAGATATTGAACTAATCTAATTTGAAAATTGAAGGATGTATCAATGCAAAGTAGAAGGTTTGAATCTTAGTGCATTAATTCAATGTTTCTTTTTTTCTTTTGATGCACACTTATGCAGTAAACAGTAACTATCATATAGTTTTCCAAATTTATAGACATACCTGGTGCTTGTATCATCAGACAGTGAGAGGAGACGACGTTGGAGGGACTCAACAAGCGCAAAATTGTCAAGAACAGAGAGAGCAGGTGAGACTGCACGGTTGATGCGCGAGCGAAGTGCTTTCGCAGCGATATGCTGGGTCTGTAGAGGCGCGACAGCATCCGATGCAGCAGCAACAGTCTCAAGGCCAAAGGAAAGGCGGTTATCAACAGCATCCAGGTTTTTGTTCAGCTCCGAGGATTCAGCAAGAACAGCGAGAAGGTTGGATTGGGCAGTTTGGAGCTTCAACAGGATGGGCTCTTCATCATCAGCGGCAGTGGCCGAATTCATTGGGGTTGAAGGGGGAGGGAATTCGAGAAGGGAGTCTGGCGGAGTTTTTCTGTTAATTCTGTTTGTTTTTGTATGTGAATGTAAGAGCTTTCCAGGTTGTGTTAAAGGGTCAAGTTTGAAAGTGAAGGGTATAGCCGGCCAAAAGATTTGGATCCTCTTCGATAATATGGACAGTGTAAATTCTTTTCTTATATAATTCTACACATCTTTCATAAATTATACTTATTTTTATATTTTATTAAGATACTGCAGCAAATTATAAAATGATAAACTACAAAAATGTATTTCTCTATTATCAAGTTGAAAAGTGATGATTTAAATTTGTTGGGTAAAATATTTGTGAAATTTTACAGTACCACGCTTTCTGGTTGTTTAATAGATAACAAATTAGAGAATTTATTTAGGATTAAATATTCAGAAGGTTGCTCAAAAAATTATTGTATTATGCCCTAAAATTTAGCGTACAACAAGAAGAAAGTCTTGTTATAGTTATACTAAAGAATCAATCAGGTAGAAATGTGATAACAGTAAAATGCCACACTAATGTCAACAATAGATAAGGTCCCTGATCAGTAACATATGATAGAGGATGGATTGAATTCTATGACTATCGTCAATAAAATTCATTGATATCTGTTACATGATCAAAAGAAGAAAAAAATGAAAACAATAAACTTGTCCCCATTTTACAACAGCAAATAATCCAAGGTGATGTAAACTAAAGGAGGCCATCTGTCAGTAAACACAAAAGTTTGATGAGAACAATGGGGAGAAGTATCCAAATGTCACAATGAAGAGATCAGACAATGAAACAATAGTTTGAATATGTCAAAATAGCTGGCTGTAGAACCCTGCTTTATAATTCTTTTATCTTCACACATCAACAGGTTCAGTATTAGATCCTTTTTCAGCTTTGAACAAGTTTTTATAGCTCATGGTTATAAGATTGTAAGAAAAACACAACTAGATTTCAGAAGTGGACTTGAATCTCAAAATGAACGATAGCTAAAAGCGAACTAAGTTGTGTACTTTTATTGATTTCAATATCATTTCAGCATAACTTGGTGTCCCTCATAAAGAGAAGACGTTTGGATTCTACTGGTAAAATGAATCCAGAGGAAGTTGTCATATCAGATTGTTTCAGTTACTCCTTAATGTGTCTTGGATTTGGATCATTCGATAAAATTTCGACAGTTATACTTCATCTCCAGAATAACTTACATTGTGCATTGTATTCACTGTTGGGACAAACCCAGGCCGTAGCTGGTAGGCGGCACTGTAGCAATTGCGGCTACTGTAGCTATTGCGGCTTTTCTAACATTCACCCCCAATTATCACTGAAAATAAATCATAGATGTCCATTGACTGATTTATGGATTGAGAAACTGGTATCTCTACTGTCTAGCTTAGTGATCCGAATACTTCCAAAATTGAAGGTGCAGAACTTTAATTTGTTAACTACAAATACAGGCCTGTTTGCTCACATACACAGCTCATGTAGACTAGAATGCTTATGATATTAACTAGGTCCCCTGTCAGATCACCAAAAGAAACAATGACAAAACTGAAGATTCAATAAAAGAAGACGAGGGGAAAAAACCTGGCTGAAGAAAAGACCTGGCATGATGAAATCAAAGAGCTCAAGCATCGTGTAATCTCTGCACATATCTGAGAAACCAAAGAAACATAACAAAATCTAAGGACAATGACCATCACTATCTTTAACTACTCATGGACAGAAGGGGCCCTCAAAAGAATTGTGAAAGAAAAATCATGCATAGGAAACTAAGCCAACACGAGGTGCAATATGAACAAGAAAAAATGAAACAAACACAGATGAAGAAACCATCCAAACTCCCTGAACATGACTGAGAAACCAAAGAACCAGATTTAAACCTCAGTACGAATTTATGGGTCCTTCTTAATTTAATTAGATGGGTCCTCTTTGTATTCCATGCGTAATCATAGGAAAGGGGATCACTACAGAGACAAACAACATCATGCTCATAATATTATCAAGTGCGAGAAAAGTTAATTCAGCAGTTATTCTCAACAACAGAGAAGCAGTATCATTTGTCAGTATCACAGAGTGGCACATCTCAAGCATTAGCATTTGTAAGTATCAAGATATCAAGTACGCTCTAAAAGCATTACTCATAAGAAATTCAGAATTTACATGTGTCCATGTGTATATAATTTATGTCCAAATAAATCGGATGCTCGCTAGGAGCAAGAGATGAACCAATGTCAAGAGACGGATTGAGTGTGTTTAACAACCACTATAGATATATATATCAAATGGTAGAGCAGATAATCAAGAAGCACGCAATCTCAATGATCAACGGAACTCATCATATATGTCGAAGGACCCAGGCACTCAACTAAAACTCCAAAGTTGCGATGAGGCTTGATGGTTTTATTTTCATAATCTAACAATATAGAAGACTTAAACCACAGTATTGACCATGTTAAAAGATTTTCCAGCTTTTGGCAAATTAATCACTGTCAGAATCATAGGCCAAGATTAGAAAGAAGCCAAAACCTTTTCAGAATCCAATCTACCAAGCAATAAACACATGATATGAAAGGAAACAGTCCAACATAGGTTCATCAAGAAACACTGCTGAATAATATAAAATTAAGAATAAATTAATTGAAATCCCCCTAAGTTTTCCAGGAACTAAATTGGTCCTTAGTAGTAATCAAGAACCAAGCATGCATAAGGACTTGAACCTATTACTCCAAACATTCTGCTGACATCCAGGAGAAACTCTTTAAAGCTCAATGTGGACAGCAATTGAAGATCTGTTGGAGCTTTGTGATGAATCTTCAAGAAATATTAATCCCTCTTTCATTGTATGCAGAGAGGTTCTTAATCTCCGATTAAAAAAAAGTAGATATTTCCTTGTATAAGCAATTTTAAAAGATTTCTTTTTGTTTTACAAAGACTTCACACTTCAACATTAACATGAAACAAGTTTTCTTTTTTCAAAAAAGAAAAAGCTTTTCTAAATATAATTGTTAGCATATAAAACAATAACCCTTAAGTCTGAACATAACTTCGGAGTTTTGGTGTATTGGTTAGGGACTTTAAGATGGCATCAGAGCAACGCATGACCGGCCATGAATTTAAAGCAGATTTTATAAAAATTGATACCATGTATTAGATCAATCCGGGTTCAAATCCCACTTGCCACAAATTTAAAGCGGATTTTCTAAAAATTGACACACTCAAATCCCACTAGCCATGAATTTAAAGTTGATTGTCTAAAAATTGAGACTGCTGTTTGAGTCTAAATAATAGAGTAATCAAAATAGTACATAATGAACATCTAAACAAATCATGGTTGATATAGAAAACAAAAGTAATTAAGCATGGACTCTTTTCAAAGAGGGGTCAAGAGACTAACTCAGAGAAAACACGTTCTAGTTAATGGGCTGATAGAACATGCACTTCGATTCTACGGCCTTATCTCTTGAAACAAAAGTGAATAAAAAGGGTTATTTGCACTTAAAGTACCCCAAAGTTTACCTAATTTTTAACTTTGATATCCAAAATTTTTTTGCTCAAAGGTGCCCAAAATTTCAACAAAATCAAATGTTGATCAACCCCTGTTAAGTAACAGTTATGCTTTGTTTGGATGGGGGTTAATGAGAGGTAGGGGGAGGAATGTAAATCGATTCACCTTGTTTGGGAGTTTTTTTTTTAAGGGAGTGGATGAAAATGGAAGTGACAAAATTTACATCCGTTTATATCCATTCTATATAATTTGGTTCCCCTCTAAATTGGGGTGTAAAGGAAGTAAAATATTTTGAGCCATCATGATACAAATCCAACGGCTAAGAAATGATTATCCTCCATTCCCTTTACTAAACTCCCAAACATGATTATTACATTTCCCCTTCCATTCCTTTCCTTTCCTTTACTTGTTTCCCCTTCCCTTCTTTCCCTTCCCCAACATTAGTAAACTCCCAAACATAGCATTAAGCAAATACGTTACTGTGATTGTCACATGAATTTTTCAGGACAGTGATTACCACTGGAATGGAAAGAGAGAAAAAAAAAAAAACTCTTCTTCATCCTCCTTTCATTCAAAAGTAAAATTGAATGAGCAAAATAAAAACCCATATAAAACCCCAATCCCTTTCTTCATCCTCCATTGAGCAATATTTAAAAACAAGATGATACATAACTTATAACAGCACCTAATTTTCTATAACAAATCAAAACTATGAGAATTTCATCACAATAAAACAACACCAATTTTCTATAATCGATAAATAAACCATCAGAAATAGCTAGATTGCAATATCAATGAGCAATAATGCCTTTAACTTCTGAAAACTCCAAAAAAAAAAAAAAATCGAGAATCCTTACAGTAGTTTGAAGTCCTGATACCTGCTCAATAATCTCACCTCAGAGTGGGCGAGGCCAGGGCAGCTCTTTTTTTACTGACGAGGATGCCGGTTTTTACTGTGTAGGGCATTTTTAGGGGTTAATTTTAAGAAACCCCATGAACTATTTTGGTTTGAGGAAACCCCTCAAGGTGTTGTAAATAACACTCTCAACTTTTAAAGTTTAAGAAAAACCCCTTCAATTGTGCGGTGTCGTAGCCCGTGACCATCTTGATCATCATCTCCTCTCCTTCAGCACCTCGGTCCACTTTCGTCTCTTTCTGGAGTGTGAAGCCCAGTCTTTCTTGACCGGACTACGTCGTGCCTTATCTATGTGTTGAACTAATAACTTGTTTGAATCTGGTTGTCTCCTTCTAGTGCTAATGTTTCGTGGAGCAATCGCTCACCCTCCGTAACTTTGTGGCCTCTTTGGTGATTGTTGATCTCTCTTCAAAGAGTTCAACTCTTCCTTTCTTCTCCATGTCCGAGGCACATGCAATACTTGTGCACATGATTTTGCAGATGTAAATGTATTTTCTTATTGGACTCTCTTAAAGGTCCCATTACAATAGTTTCAGATTCATCAACAAAACAAAACAAAAAAGTGGGGTGTCTTGAAA
Source organism: Asparagus setaceus (assembly GCA_012295165.1). NCBI lineage: Eukaryota > Viridiplantae > Streptophyta > Magnoliopsida > Asparagales > Asparagaceae > Asparagus > Asparagus setaceus. The sequence goes on along the minus strand of CM022703.1, from coordinate 57,821,091 downwards.
AAAAACCCTTGAGCTTTAAATTTTTCTCAGAAACCTGTCCTGACGTAGTTACTTCAAAATATTAAATAATCTAAATATCCTTTTGAAAAAGTGAAATAAACCTACCAGTTAGTAAAAAGATATCCTAAGTCTTTTACGGTGTTTTTTTTCCCCTCATCCTCCTCTTTTTTTATATCCTCTTTTTTCTAATCTTGCAAAAATCTAGGCCGTGTTTTTTATAGTTGAGAGGTATCTTGATTGTTTTAAGTTATATACTTGTCAAATAATATGTTCGACTTAACAGTATTAGTGAAAAGGGTTAAATGAGAAAAATCCAGGAAAGCTTTCTTAAATTTTCAAAGTTGAGGGGCTTTGTATATACAACGCTCCCAAACTTGGGGGTGTTAACCAAATTAAGTTGATAAAAGACTCCACGTGAGACGCTCGTGCCTTAAGGAGCCTCCATTAGTCCATTCCCTCCCCTTATCCATCATCCTCTCCCATTCTCTTCGCTCTCCCTCTGTCAAGTCCCAGTCACACCAAAACAAAGGAAAAAACAAGGCCCAAAAACCCCAAAGCCCAGCCCGGCCCGGCCCAAGATGGGGAAGGGCACGGAGAAGCTAGTACGAGCGGCAAAGCAGTTCGCCGACGTCCAAGGCAAACTCTTCAAGGACCGGTACGGTCAGCAAGTGATCGACCTCCTCGAGCTCCCCATCAAAGTGGTGCTCTCCCCCTTCACCCTCGCCTTCGACATCGCCGGCTCCGCCCCTCGCGGCTTCGGCATCCCCGAGCTCGCCTCCAACCTTGCCTTCTCTGCAATCTTTGTAATTCCTCCATCGAAACCCTAGATACTCATTTTCTTTGAGCTAGTTGGAATTGTATCGATTGATTTTTTTTTTTTGTAGGCTGTGGCGACTCTTGGAACTTATGACATTGCGTTGGACTTGGGGAAGAAAGTGCTGTGCCAGAGGTAATTTGGGATTTTTTTTTTTTTTTTGAATTGAAAGGAATTTAAAAGAATTGGGGGAAAGATCAAATCTTTTTCTCTCATTGCGTAGAATTCTTTGCAGTAGCATGATCATTTGGTGGAATTGGAAATGCTTGAGCCTATGTGCATATTCTTATCGTGTCTGTGATATTAGGGTTTATTTAGGGTTTTTGGTTGCAATGTAGCTCTTTGGTGGTGTTTATATTGATATACTGTTAAATTAAGCCAGAGGCATAACTATTACATGTAAATGGTGGGAGAATGTAATGAGTTTCTTATGTGCATTTCCTAGTTCTGACATTGGTTTTTGGACATTATAGGAACTGTAGGACCTGCAATGGTTGGCAAGCAATGAAATGTACTATGTGCACAGGCACGGGCAAAGTGCACTATCAAGTGAAAGGCTTCAAAAGGTTGAAACTTTGCTTTTAGTTGCTAAATATTGTTTTTATTGTAAGAAACGTAAAATTGTGCACAGGGTTTTATTTTTACCCTTTTCTATACTGGTCTTTATTCAATGATGTCTACATTTTTAATGGGTATAATAAGAGCATACTCTTGGCATATGCTTTAAGTGTCTCTCCGTGTAGTTTCCTGCTTGCCTTCTTGCAAATATCTATTTGTTTATTCTTTTCATTTTGAGATTAAGAGTTATTCTAAATTTTTTTGGTTTGGAATTTTTTAAGACTTCTCCTCTGTGATTGAGTTGAAGCTTGGACCTATAGGAGTTAACATGTGAAATAATGTAGGAGTCGTGTCAGTCTAGTTAGCTTTAAATATGTGTCGAAGTTTGTATTCCGTTGTAGTAAATTATTTCCCACTACATTTTGCTCTCACTTTTGGTATATGCTTAAAGAGATTATTTTCATTTCATTTATGCGTCTCCTGAGGTATAATGCGCTGGGAAAGTCTAGAACTGTATTAACCTGTTTCTGAGATTATAATTTTCTGGTTGAGATTTTAGTAATTATTTCTAGTTTGTTGACAAATTCTTCTTGGTTTTCTGAAACATTTTGCAGTGGGCAGAAGGCAACTGCAGAGCATGTTGCGGAAGCCATTGTGGGTAACCAGGCAGAGTTGGTTCATCTCCCTTCTGCAATTGATCTTTCAACCCCACTACCCTCCAAAGATTGTCCAAGTTGTGATGGAACAGTAAGTTGCAGTTTATGCTTTCTGCATCTTGACTATATACCTCTTGGCCATATTCTTAGAGTAGAAACTTGAATGTTCCTTCATCTGCAACTTGTACACGTGTTCATATAGTTATATCATCATAATTATTACTATGGGTTACTATCTGACTATTGTGATTATTATTTGATAGTAGTGTCAGAATAAATTTAGCTGTACCTGTGAGTCATGTTTATTTATGACAAAGAACTGGGCCTAGAAGCTTTCTACTTCATGATGAGGTCAGCTGAGAAAACCTCTCCCGCTATTAGCACAAGGGGATTTCCATAAGTTATAATGTATTGTCTGGAATATATATATATATATATATATATATATATATATATATATATATATATAGGAAATAATATATATGAGGTGGCTCATTTTGCTAAATGAGCTACCAAGAGATAGCCATGTGGTGAGGCCCACTTTGCTAGTCACATCAAAATGTGTGGACCTCACCACTCTATCTCTTGGTAGCTCATTTAGCAAAATGAGCCACCTCATATCCATCATTCCCATATATATATATATATATATATATATATATATATATATATATATATATATATATATATATATATATATATATATATATATATATATATGTCTTGGCATGCAGTTTCTCCCAATGTACCAAGGAACACTGTCAAAAAATAGGATAACATAAAACATATTATAAAGAATAATGTGTGCGTGTGTGTGGACAACAAAAATAGAACTATGCTTCATGATCATTTTGGTATGATGCTAACATTTGCATCATAGACAATAAATGTAGATGTTATCATCTTCTTTAGCATTAATCCTGCCAAAATCTACTCTAAATTTATATGATCTAAAGGTATGTACACACACACACGTGTGTGTGTGTATGTGTATATATATACGCGCGCGCGCGCGCCCACACACACACACACACACACACATATATATATATATATATAGGGAAAAGTGTTCACACACACACACACATATATAGAGGGAAAAGTGTTCCTAAGGTGACACCTTAGATTCAATCCAAGGAAGCGCCTCTTGATCCATGGATTAGACTATTCCAAAAGATGATCGGCCGCATTCATCATGATCTACATGTCTCAAAACATCTATAAAACAAAAATCATAATGTTTCAAGACTTCTAACACATATTTTTCATTGTCTCTTTAGTTATATTGTTGTAAAACCGTTAGTTTTACAATCACTTGATGCATGAGTAACTACAACCCAATATACCTAATTTTTTGTTTATACACAATCCAAAACATATAAATCAAAATGAAAAAAGCGGATCGAGTAAACTGATTTCATATGACGTAGTTTTGGAGGCGCTTCCTTAAATTGAATATAAGGCGTCACCTTAGGAACACTTTTCCCATATTATATGTGTGTGTGCGCGCGCGCGCGCGTGTAGTTCCTAAAATACTTAGGCCTTTTGGTTACTTTTACTCTTCATTTGACTCATGCCTTTAGTTTCTCTTACTCTTCACACCTCTTCTTGTGCTATTAATTTCTAATTTAAATGTTACACTATTCTGGATGTGGTGGTTCTGAAGTCCAATATAATATGGATCGGATTGCTGACTAATCTACTTCTGGTTACCATATCCTTAACAAAATAACTTTCAGTATGATCTCAGACTTTCATCCTCCTTGTTATACTGCTGCTTTTAAGTTCCATTACCTGGGTTTAAGTTGATAATGCCACTAACTTGATTGCATCTGCTTAGTTGAATGAAATTCCATGGTTCTACCATGTGGAGGTATTAACTGCGACGATGTTCTGAACCATATTTATATATGAAAATATATGAATATAATGTCTGATCTGAAAATTATCATATTATTAATAATGAATATTTTAAAATATTTATGTCATATATAATGTGGTTTTGTTTTAATATGTAGGGAGATAAGCTAGAATGGTAACTTAGTTGTTGTTTTGTTGGCTTAACAGGTTTCCTTTAGCTCATATTTTATTTTATTATCGGATAGTTTACACCTGACCCAAATCAGTTAAATGCTGCAGGGTGTTATGAGCTGCCCAGAGTGTAAAAACAAATTGCAGATTAGGATCTCGGCGGATGATGTGAGTTCTGTGAACTATTTTTTATTTTTTGTGTCTAATATTTTGTTTTAACAACTTGTCCAACTTTGTTATGTCTTATCATCACCATCAACACATTTATTCCATGCTTGTACACAGTGGGTAGAAATAAGAAACCTAGTAGGTATTTTGCGAGATGTACATTGCTGGTTCTTTCTGCTTGAAACGTTTGGACACTCTGGACCTCTTCTTGTGCTATTAATTTCTAATTTAAATGTTACACTATTCTGGATGTGGTGGTTCTGAAGTCCAATATAATATGGATCGGATTGCTGACTAATCTACTTCTGGTTACCATATCCTTAACAAAATAACTTTCAGTATGATCTCAGACTTTCATCCTCCTTGTTATACTGCTGCTTTTAAGTTCCATTACCTGGGTTTAAGTTGATAATGCCACTAACTTGATTGCATCTGCTTAGTTGAATGAAATTCCATGGTTCTACCATGTGGAGGTATTAACTCTGACGATGTTCTGAACCATATTTATATATGAAAATATATGAATATAATGTCTGATCTGAAAATTATCATATTATTAATAATGAATATTTTAAAATATTTATGTCATATATAATGTGGTTTTGTTTTAATATGTAGGAGATAAGCTAGAATGGTAACTTAGTTGTTGTTTTGTTGGCTTAACAGGTTTCCTTTAGCTCATATTTTATTTTATTATCGGATAGTTTACACCTGACCCAAATCAGTTAAATGCTGCAGGGTGTTATGAGCTGCCCAGAGTGTAAAAACAAATTGCAGATTAGGATCTCGGCGGATGATGTGAGTTCTGTGAACTATTTTTTATTTTTTGTGTCTAATATTTTGTTTTAACAACTTGTCCAACTTTGTTATGTCTTATCATCACCATCAACACATTTATTCCATGCTTGTACACAGTGGGTAGAAATAAGAAACCTAGTAGGTATTTTGCGAGATGTACATTGCTGGTTCTTTCTGCTTGAAACGTTTGGACACTCTGGACCTATTGTTGTACTAATGTCTAGTTTCTTTGATATGTTATCCTTGTGCTCCAATTTCTAAATTCATTGTCATAACTGAAGCAATTGCAATTCTTGATGCGGATTCCTTCTAATGGTAAAGTTGTTTTGACCTTTTTCAGATCATGGAGCCCCCATGGAAAGCATATAATGTTTTGAGGAAGATGGATTACCCCTACGAGGCAAGTATTATGGTTGTAGTTATACAGCTGAAATTTTGTCAATGTCAGCAAACCTTGACTTATGATTTTGTTTAAATTACATTTGCAAGTTTGATCAATTGAGTGGTATTGTTGCAAACAATTTGGTGAAGTACCATGCTTCAGATTATCCTGTCTCCTGTCTTTTCATAAGCATTAATGTGCTTGAGGGTCCTTTGACATGGACACTTTTTTTTTTGGGCTTATTTTCTCAGAATATTATTCATAGCATGAAGGACCCAAAGATTGCTGCCTTCTGGTTACTTACCATGCCTCAGATTATGGGTGGATTCAATTATGATGATGATGTCAAGCAGAAAATTTGGTGGGCTTATGAGGTAGGTTAAGTTAAAGTACTGTTGCAAGTTCATGAATTCCTATTATTTGTTCAGTGTATGTTTCTTTGTGTCAATATTTAAGTTTTCCAGTAAATGATCTTAACTGTAGTTACATGGATTTGAATCCTTACAAATATCTCTGTGCTAAGTAGAATGCACATGGATTTCTTTGTTCATTTAGTTGTTATTTTGTGGCTTATTCAGCACTATTCATTGTTGTATAAAATGCATCACGCATGGATTTCATCATGCTGATTTGGTTTTGTTCTGTAGCTTATTCAGCACTATTTATTGTTTAATAAATGGATCACCTTGCAACTGAGTCTTCTAAGAATATCAAAGCTTACAAATATTGGCGGAGGACTCACCGTAGTATTATTTTTAAAGTGCCGCTGCACACAAAAAGCTCCGAAGTTATGATGAGGGTTGAGGTTTACAATGTTATACTTATCCTGCAGGTTGACTAGCCCTTTATATGGGAAACACGTGGGGGGGTTTTGCACTGTGTTCTTTTAATCTGATTATTAAAATGTATGTTCTGTTAGATTTGAATTTTGATTACTCTAGTACCTTTTTAAAGTCTCTATGGTGATGGTTGAGCTTTATAATTTATACTCTATACACTATCATGTTGTATACCATTCCAATGACTAATCCTTTTGTGGTATCCTTCTGTCTCTAATTTCTATGTGAGGGTGTTGCATCATTGTCTCCGTGTCGGTGCAACTTATTTGACTTGGAGTAAGATAGAGTTCATCAATGTAGCTCTTTCATGCTCCCTCAGTTGTATGAAGGATAATGAAAATCTTTAGACCACCAGAGTTGATTGCTTTTACATATTTTGTTTTCAATCTGTTCTTTAGACTTCTGTCTCAAAACGACATGTGTGCCTGCACACTAGTTTTTCCTCTCTTTATTTTCATACATGGAGTAACGTTTTGACCTGTGCTTTATTCATAATATTTTTTTATGCTTCTCAGGAATCAATGCGGTATGATCAACTTCGGGATGTCATTGCTAAACGAAAGCCTGGTTGGGAGAACTTGCAAAATGTGAGCATAAACTTTGTGTAATTGAAAGTTATGGATTTACTTTGGAATTTTAAACCTTGAAGTATGTAGTCTTTATATGTTTGTATATGGTGTTCAAATTCTGAAGTTCAGAAGATTGCACTAATCCTCGCTGCTTCTTGCATATGATATTTGTAAATTATGAAAAGCTGTTTCCCGTCATTGTAAAGCCCACAATTGCTAAGGAAATTTTTAGTATCAGTTAGCAATTATTTTGGTCTTTTATAAGTAATTATAACTAAGGTTGAGTATTTTTCACTTAACTTCAATACTGGGGTATCATCAGTTTGGCATCTATTGGTCTACGTCTAGAAAGCAAAAGTTATAAATTAGAATATATGTTGTCAAATACTTAAATAAACGAATTCTACCAATATTGATGCTGGTTAGGGTGATTACTGGGTGAAGAACAGAATAGTAAAATAAAGAGAGATTTCAGAAAAAATCAGGTCCAGAACTATTTTGAACTTGAAGATCATAAATCCAAGTCTTCTTTGAGACAATACTCTGTTGCAAACCCTAATATCCGTCAAACAAAGGATGCAAAGAAAGAGGCTGGTACATGCTATATCTAGGGTTTAAGGTGAAACAACATGCTCATGATGCTGGACATGGGGGATAAGCTTCCTTTATTTTACTCTTTTGTTCAAAATAGTTTTGGACCCGAATATATGGTGGTACAACAGAAATATGGAAGATAAACTTTTTGAAATTTCCCTGTTCCTGATCTTTTCATGAAAGGCTTTTATAATCTGTCTCCATTTATTATCAGTTGCAATTAAAAATGAAGCATCTTCATCCTTGCAGCATCATTTACTTAATCAAATCTTGACATCACACTATATGCCTTGTCTTTTACTGATTATAGGGCTTGTATCCAAAGTGTTGTATAAGAAGTTGGCTTAATTGCACTTAAATACCCTATAATTTCCCCTACGTTTCTCTTATATACCTTTCACTTGTTTTTGGCAGCACTTATATACCCTACAGTGTTTAAAACTTTCACTTATATAACCTAAAGTTTTTAAAATTTGCACTTAAATACCCTATAATTTCCCCACGTTTCTCTTATATACCTTTCACTTGTTTTGGCAGCACTTATATAACCTAAAGTTTTTAAAATTTGCACTTAAATACCCTAAAGTTTTTAAAACTTGCGCTTAAAAACCCTCAAATTTGCATAACTGAGGGTATTAAGTGCAAGTTTTAAAAACCTTAGGGAATATAAGTGGTGCCAAAGACAAGTGAGCTATGTTACCCGGGTACTTCTATAATGAAGCCGTACCCGTACCGGACACGTACCCGACACTTTCCCGTACCCAAACTTCATGGACACTTCTTGAATATATGCATGCATTTATTACAACATGTACTCAATTATACGATATGTGTTAATTTAAAACACTTGTCAAACATTTCTTGGACGTATAGCTTACACTTCACATCCGGTTCTTGAAACTAGTTAGATATGGGTCGGATTCGTTTCAGTCCATACCCAAGTTCAAAACTATATAGTTAAAGGGTCGTTTGGATGTCTAGTAAAAAAAATGAATAGTTTCCAATTTATGATAATCAATATGATAAAAGAAACTTAAAAATGTGATCAGAATTTTAATTCTAATGACACATGAAGCGGAAAAAATGATCTCATGTACATTATTAATTTTATATATATATATATATATATATATATATATATATATATATATATATATATATATATATATATATATATATATATATATAGTCGTGTCCCCGCACCCTACATTTTATAGTTTTGCCGTGTCCGTTACCAGCATCCGTTACCGATGCAGTACCGTTTCCATGCAACTTAGCAAGTGAGTGTATATAAGTGAGAAGTAGGGGAAACTAAACTATAGGGTATTTAAGTACAATTAGGTCATGTTTGGTCTTTTTTAATCCTTTTATATGAATCATATGCTATGATGAATAGAATGGTGTGACCTCTATTATATTGCTTGTAGTTTTTCATTAGATTAGTACCAAATTGAGCTTCTCTGAGTCTTGCATGACATTACTCTATAAGTTTGATTCTAGACTTTCAATCTGATTTTTTTCTCCTGTCTATCAGGCTCTTATCACTTTAGATCCCATCCGAGCAAGGGACGACCCGGTTATTGTTAAAAATGTTCCTTTTTATAAGGCAAAGAAAGCTCTAGAGGCTGAAGTCATGAAGCTTGAAGTTCCACCTCGTCCTGATAATTGGGGTGTAAGAGCCATAATTTCTTTTAATGTTAAATTCTTTTTGTTAACGTATTCAGATGTTACATCCCTTGTACATATATTTTTAATAATTAGCATAGCCAACTTGGTTTACGCCAACCCTATCATTTGGCCTTGAGAATTCCAAAAAGGGGGTTATGATACTTGAAGTTCTCATTATTAATTATCATCTTTAACAATGCATCTTTTGTTAATGTTCTCATTAGTAAAAACTACAATGGCATTTATAAGTTATGATGCCCAAAGTTCCCTTCTCAAAAACTCTTGGCTCCTGTTCTGTAACACTTGATGGACAAGTACTGGGTCCTTTCCAGTCTCCACAAGCATCATAACTTATAGTTGCCATTGAAAGCTTGCTGCCTGGTTAGTAGGTTTATCACCTTGGAAATGTATTAGATACAAGCTATTGTAAAAGTTCATACATGAATAAATTTGTACAGTGAACCTAATGAACATTTTGAATGCAATAACATGCAATGATATTGACTGTTTAGACTATTTATATGTGGTAAAATAGATAATGTGCCATAGAACTGTGTAATGCTTATGTCTAAAACTTATTGCAATTCCTCTTATGCCTTACTTGTTCATCAATATTTTCTTTCGGCGGTTAAAAGCTATAATTAGCTCACTGCATATTCTTCCCCCAATTCAATGACAAGCAACTTCCAATCTGAAAAATCACTGGCAGAGGCTTTTGATTATAAATGTATATATAAGTGATGGTGCAAGATAATGACCTCCCGATGAATGCCATAGTTCTTGTTTACTTCGAATGAATTTTTATTTGAATCATTTTAACTTTTGCACATTGCTTGTGCTGGTTATTGGCTCAATGAACACTTTGACTTAGGTCTTACCAAGCCCAACAGGAGTAAGTCCTCTGTTTACTGAAATTAGTTTGGTTCCATATAGCAGTTCATTCCAATTCATAGTTTAATAGCATGTAATGTCAGTCAGACGTATTTGTAAATTATATGCTGGGATTGACCTTATCAGTTATTATATCGAGAATGCATTATTGACTGGTACTTGTCACTGATCATGAAATTTATATATTATTAATCAATGGTTATCACCAAACATGTTAATATATATATACTTCATGCACAAAGGGTTTACTGGGAATTGGTTCAGTTATATAATTCTGACAAAAGTTTATACAGGAATTGGAGCTTCCCCTTAGTAGATCTTCATGGACAGACAAAGAGTTGAAAGATCCGAAGAAGTTGTTAGAGATGACAACCCTTCTTGATGCTCAAAGAGAAATGGCCAGTAAATTACTAGATGCACAGTGGGAAGCAAAATGGCGCCAAGACAAGGTATTGAATGTCTCAAGCTTATTTCCATTGTATTCAAGACTGACTACATATAGTGTTCTATTGCTCCACTTGCACCATAGCCAGATTACATATAGAGTGTTCTGCTTCACTTGCGCATATCTTGAACTTCAAAGATGTTAACATGTGAAAACTTCAGGAGTTTTTGGGCCAGACCTAGGCTTTTGCACTGCCACTTACACTTGTTTTATGGGTATTTCTTGAACTTTAGTTTTGTGCAAGTAAGAAAATATCTAAGTTTGTTTTTGCATTTCAAAATTCAGTATTCTGGTCTGATTGTTCCTTTTGGGTCAATAACATTACTTATGAAGATAAACAAAAATTATCGGTTCTATCAACTTATGTGCAGGTTGTGGTTAGGATTGCAAATCCTAAAAATAAAACTATAATTTGCTGCAGAAATTTTTTTATGATCTCTCATCTAATATATTCTTCAGAAGTTACAAACTGAATGACTTTATTAGCTATTATGCACCAAGTTGAGTTTATTATGCTGATGACTTAAAGAAATAAAATGTATGGAATTTTATTATTACCTATTTGATGACATGTGGATTATTATGGCCGATGGTGTTGCTTCTCTTGATTTTTCAATTTATGACGACATAATTGTTAACACAAATCTGGAGTTCAGGTTGAGTATGAGTTGGTATGATGTGAGTTCAAATCTCATATGTACCAGACATCAACACACAAACAAGCACTACACAATCTGGATTTCCTGTACTTGCATTTAATCTTTGACGTGTCAGGCACAAACGCACACAAATATACATTCAAAAGACTTACTGAATTTACCGAACTTATGATTTTCATGCTTCGTGCAATTTCAGTTAAATGCTCTGTTAGAAGAGAAGTTACAACCATATGTTCGTGGCGTTGACAAAGGTGTACTTCCTCAGTCGATTGTCATACAATCCAATGATCAAGAAAACAAGGTATGCCTTTCATTTTAGTGTTTTATGTGGTTTTGTTTTCCTGTCGTCAGTCTATTCTTTTTCCTCGTTCTTTGATTTGTGTATCCACATTCTTCCTAATCAGCCATATGAATTAAATTAGCGTTTCTGCCTCTGGATATTGTGCGAACAAAATGAAGTTCATGACTTGCTCTTTTCCTTTTCTTTTTTTTTTTCTTTCTCCTTTCGTTTACAGTTCACTAACAGTATTCATGTTCTGAATTGTTCAGAAAAAGAACACTCGGCGAAGATGGTTATTCTTTTGACAGAGGAAAGAGTTAAGCTATCTTTACCACTGTACTATTTCAAGCCCTTCAAAAAAGGGTCACGGTTATCGAGGACAGGACGAGTTCAAAGCCAATTCAGATCTGCTTCGTTCAGGATTGCTTAATTGATATAACTTATCAGTTCTCACAGCGTGTTATAAGTTGTTGGATTGGAATCCATGAGGTTAGCTCTTGTTCTCTCTCTGCAATGAAATTTTGTCTGTTATCAAATAGAGTGAAAGTGTAACACTTAACTCTTCTACTTCTGTGTTAAGAATTTCACACTTACCTTTGTACTTCGCCAACTATGTGCAATATGAGCAGAAATTTTGTGAAAATTGCATAGGACCAGTAAGGTCTTCATGTTCCATTGAGTATTAATTGAACTGTATGGTTGGTCAAATTTCCCTATGATAAGCAACCCATATGCTTCAACGTATTTCATTGATGCTATCTTTGTCATTATTTTTCTAGTCAGGTTAGGATTTTGCCATCTACTGGGTTCATCATGTTACAAATTGGCAATTGCAATCTAAATTGCTTATGGTGATTTTGTTTGGCTTTAACTACAGTTGTATGTAACTAACTACATTTGTCACAACAACTGTCCCATGTAGTTATGATCTTAGTTGTTTGGTTCAGCTTTAAATCCTTTTGCAGCTCGCATGGTAACTTGACCTATGTCGTTGCAGTTGCAATTGCATTTACTAGGCGCCACAAAGCAACCCTAATTAGTCAATAATATTCCCATTGCAAACTAAAGTTAGTTCCAACTTCACTAGTTGCATTCAAACGAACAGCTGAGTATGGAGCTTGTTTGCAGCAAATATGAACTTTCCTTGAGTTATTCTTAGGATCTGAACACTCTCAGCTATTTTCTCAATCCTAACAAGACAAACTTCACTTACTCAACCTTAACACACTAGTCACTGAAATCACTAGCACCGTCTGATCCATCTCCATTCTCCCAACGATCCATCAACCTCCAATGCCCATCCTCTCCCTGCACCATCCCCTTATTCTTCTCCACCCACCACATCACCGGCACCCTCTCCGCCTCCCTCGCCCCATCTACCCACTTATTCACCAAGCACACATCCCTCTCCACCTCCACCCCGAACCCCGACACTCCATGAAGATAAACCTCCAAGTCATGCCAAGTCATCGGAGTCCCCGGCCTCTTCAAGAACCCCGACTCTCTCGTGTCGATCTCTAACTCGATTCCAACGGTGGAGTAACCAAGAAAGGGATAATGGGCGACGATGTCGGGGGCGTTGCAGACGCGGAGGAGGTGGAGGTTGGGGAGGGTTTGGAAGAGGTTTTTGAAGGTGAGGTCGCCGACACGGGGGCTGGCGAAGATGATGGCGGTGACGGGGATGGGTTTGGTGGGGTGGTTTGAGAGGGTGTTGACGTTGTTTGAGACAATGTCTGCGGCATTGAGGGTGGCGAGGGCGCCGCCAAGGCTGTGGCCGGTTATGGTTATGGACATTTCTTCTCTACGGCCGTGCTTGTTTATTAGTCTTCTTACCTCTTTGAGTACCTGCCCATGAAACATTTAATAGTTATGCGTTGCTAAAAGAAACTAGCATTTTGGTTATGTGAGTCACTTTTTTAAGTACAAGAAACAAATGTATTACAACATAATTTGGGGTGTGCTTGGATAAGAGTAGTTGTAGCCCCCATGGTGTTCCAACTACATCTAAATTTTAGCATACATATTTGATTGGATATCATTGGAACACCAAAAGATTATTGCAATATCAAAATAGGCTAAAAATAGAGAAGTTGCTACTACGTTCAAATTGAAGAGTGTTACAACATTAGGAGTTGCAATTATATGAACGTAGCAACAGCTCCCTCTATTTTGGACCTATTTCGTTGATTTTGCGGTTACTTTTTGGTGTTGCAACAACATCCAACCAAACAAGTATATTAAAATTGGAATGTAGTTCAAACAGCATGATGCTCCCATTACTCATATCTAAACACACCCTAGAGGTGATGTTGCAAATGAATGTGTTTTTCTAACTGACCAAACACATAATGCAGCTGTAATTTTTGTTGTCGGAACAATACGTCTCAATTTGTGGATGCAACAATTAAGTCCTACCTCCTAACTATTTTGTACAACAACTTTTGGAGTTGCGCCAAAATACATAGTCAAACGTTTGCATCAAAATTGGGTGTAGTCGGAACTAAAAACACCCAAGATCTGGGGCTTCAAATAAGTCCGATATGATACTTATCATATCGATATCCATTCCCTAATCATGAGTACAAATATGATTGGCTAATGAAAGTTTATAATGCATATCCGTCAAAATCTAATATCACTGTTTGTTTCGTTATAATTAAAGCTCCTCCCATTTGGAGGCAGGTAGTACACACTGAATTTGTGACCACCTCATGATAAATCATGCCTTACGAAATCTTTTAAGATATGTAGTTACTCATTTCTTTTTCACACATAATAATAAAAGTTTAGCTTTAATCACCAACTATTCTTTTATTAGTGAATTATGATCTGGATCGAATACAACGAACAACGTCCTTGTCTGTTTTCTCTCTTTCTTCCTTTTTTTTTTTTTGTTTCTAACACTTCCACACACCCACACACACACACACAAAAAATGATAAAAAATCATAACGGTCTATAAACGAGAATACATTTTCATAATAAATCTTTACTGAACTTAACAATAGATCACATCACATGAAAGCAAAATATAGAAATAAAAAACAGTACTCACCTGATCTCTAACACTGATCTTATTAAACGGCGACCGAGGATCATCGGACGTATAAATCGAGTGCCAACCCATATGAACTCTCGGATCCAAATCCGCATCCTCTCCCTCCCCAAATATATCCGCACCCGAAACCATATCGGATTGAAAATCATCAATCCACTCCAACGGTTGCAATGTCCCCCTCCACACCACCACCACCTCCCTCCTCCCCATCGCCCTCGTCCCTTCGTCTGTCGTCACTGCGATGTATCCCATCCAGTTCGACTCTTTACTCCACGCTTCCCTCGACAAACATTTCATCATGAACGCCTCTGGCAGCTCTATGCTTGATGTCGCGTACAAAAATTTTGTCACTGTGTATTCAGACTATTTTTATTAGAGAGGAATATCATAGACTTTTTTACTAAGATATCGTGACTTCCAGTATTTTAAATAATTTTTTCCTCTTTTACTTTTTATATTTATTCTCACCCTTTCGCTTTTTAACGCTACATGACTAATTTTCTGAGATGATATAGTATTTTAGAAATACATTCTATTAGAACATGTATACTTATTGCTAATATCGGGGGAATGGGTACGAACAGCATGCCAGTATGCATACCGTTTTGATAAAATTTTGTAGTTGTACATTTACTGAAGAGTATAATATTTTCTGTCTAATAAAAATAGTTTGTAGTATTTTTCTGAATACCTGTGTATTTACTGCTAATACGGGAGCGGCATAGCGAGAGACCGACGTTCTCAAAAAAGTGGCTGCGAGAGAAGCGACAGGCTCCAGCGAACCTGGAAGCTTTCTCGCGGTTGAAAGCGTCGTAGGTGGCTTCAGCCATCTCGCCGTATTGGATTAAGAGACGACGGAGGCGGAGGTCGAGGGGGTCGAGGAGGCCGTCCCAGTTGTTGTCGCCGTTTAGCTCCCTCCAGTTTTTGCTGGTTCTATTTCCCATTGAAGATGGAGGCTTGTGGAGAGTGCCTGCAACCTAACTAATATATGGGCGGGGGTCTAGAAAGGTATATTCTTTTTTGTTTTAAACCTATTTTTCTACTAACTTTATTTTTAGACCCATTTGTTTTCAATTTTTCACCTAAACCCAAAATACCCAATGTCAATTTTTCTAGAAACCCAGTTAGCTATAATGAGTGTGTTTAAACGATATATATGGTTAATGTAAAGGTATACAAAAAAATTATATGTACTCTGGATATATCAGTAGTGATATGAATATGGATACGAAATGTCTATATTCAGGGGCAGATCCAAGGGGTGCCCGGATTGGGCAGCTGCACCTCTGGAGATCTTATTTTTGCAAATCACATTGAGAGCTTTTCAAAAACATATTATAATAGTGATTCTGATAACCGAGTCAAAAGTTATAGCCCGTGCAAATTTCAGCCTCCGTGAATGTTTCCAACGTGCTGCTAATTGTTTCGACTTTATCTCGTTAAAACATTCATATACCAAACTATACATCTCTGAATTGAGTTCCATTTATTTTCGTTAATAGATACTTGTACTTTGCTCCGTAAGAATATATATTGGTCATATAGTTAAAATTGTTTCAACTATTAGATTATTGAATTTGCGGTTAAGTTTGGTGATCCACAACTTTTCAGATGCCGAACATATTATAAAAACTAAACGAACAAACAGAAATTTTGTTTTTGGAAAATAGCAAAGACATAAACAGGCATTTCTCTAAAAGAAAGCCTCACAAATTAGTGGGTTGTAATGGTTGGGATTCCATGAATTTCAACTTTGGTTGTTACTATGTCCAGTCCGTTTTCAGTTTCTAAAATGTAATAATAATAATAATAATAATAATAATAATAATTAATAAAAACCTTATTGAAGGGTATTTGGAGATTATACTTTGACGAATAATTATAAAAGCTTCAAACTGAAAATAAGCGGACCAAAAACGGCATCATCTTGATCTCTTTGCTCCTCGTTATATCCACTCCTTCGCCCTCTCGTAAAATTAATCAGCGCGTTGTTCGGTATCAAATATCCCTCAAATTTTACGTCCTTGGTTACTGTGTGCGCAAAGCCCTTCTAAAATCACTGCCTTCAGATGCGGCATTTTCTGTAAGTCCACTTCATTCAACCTCTGTTCTTTTATGTTAGATGCTCTCTCAATCTCTTTGAAAAGCGATCGTGCAGAAACTCGGTGCATAAGGTCAGGATCTCGTCCTCTGCCGAATTCTTGCTTATTCTGCTGCTCTTTGTGCTGATCTCTGCGAGCTTTAACAAGCGGCAGAAACGTCTCCTTCTGTTTCCGTCGAAGCTCATATGTGCTCTCTTCCACCTATTCCAGAACAAGTACTTTGAAATTCTGGGAAACAATGAGAACACATTCAGATACCTAGTGTTCAAAAGGAAATCTTGACGTGCAGTTTCCATCCCTGTAATCACCTTCTCATCGAGCTTTTCCCCAAAGCACATAAGCACGAGTAAGCGAAACATGGCGAACATAAAACTATTTTTCGCGATCACACCACCATCAACAGAATCTCGAGACTGAGCATTTAGATGCTCAATCAGAACTCCAAGAACCCAGTCTCGGCCATCAGCGTATAACCTGATTCTCGACTAGTGTAGGATCTCTGACATGAGGTTGCGGCGCACTAAACGCCACAGAAGGCCGAAGGGGGCGAAAGATATGTTGTGTTGGTTGCAGTGATGAATCTGAGAGCGGAAACTTGTTTTGGCCAGTCGGAAAAGATGGCTCGCTCCATAAGGGCTTTGTGGGCGAGAGCGGCCGGAGATGTAAGATGGCGGAGAATTGGCCAATGTGGATCGTGACGATTGGGACGTGTTTCTCAGTGAGGTCGCGGAGGATGGACTCTATGTCAGAGAAGGAGCGGCGGAGCCAGAGGAGGTTGCCGATGATGGGGTAGGAAGGTGGGCCCGGAGGGAGTTTGTGGTTGTTGAGGTTGAGGAGGAGGGTGTAGAGGGAGGTGGAGAGGAAGATGTAGAGGAGGATGAGGAGGTACATCTCCATGTCTGTTTATGTTTTTCCGGGCATGAGGTTTTCGTAGGCTGGGGTTTATTATAAGTAAAACCACCTTTGATTGTCTTAACTATCTTTAAAGAGGTTTAGCGTTGGGGAGTCGTGGATGGCCCAGATGATTAGGAGGTTTCAATATGCTATCAAGCTCTTGGGTTCAATTCCCGTATTAAAAAGGATTCGGATCCTCTCCATTATCAAGTAGTGGAGAAACCACTACCTAGTTAATAGTTGTGCTTTGTTTTCTAGTGTAAATTAGGAATAACTATCCACTATATAAAATCCACTGCTACTAATAAGATAGTGGTCTCTCAACTACTTTTGTATAATGACTCCATTTTAAAGGAGACTTTCAAGAAAAAACTTTTTCTAAAAAATCTTTTGATAGGAAAAAAAAAAGTACTGATTGGACGGAAACAATAAGCATGAAGAAGAATTACCCCTGCAAGTGATCCCAGGCCCTGAGGTTTACCTCTTAAACAGCTCAGAGAATGAACTTGTAGAGAGGAAAGCTTTGGAAGAGATTGATATATAAATGAGTGTGTGCAGAAAGAACAAAATCTTTTTTTTTAATACAGAACAATTACACAGTTGTAAACACATAAAGTCATATGATGTTTTGATCGAAATTACTCTAAAATGTAATAATAATAATAATAATAATAATAATAATAATAATTAATAAAACCTTATTGAAGGGTATTTGGAGATTATACTTTGACGAATAATTATAAAAGCTTCAAACTGAAAATAAGCGGACCAAAAACGGCATCATCTTGATCTCTTTGCTCCTCGTTATATCCACTCCTTCGCCCTCTCGTAAAATTAATCAGCGCGTTGTTCGGTATCAAATATCCCTCAAATTTTACGTCCTTGGTTACTGTGTGCGCAAAGCCCTTCTAAAATCACTGCCTTCAGATGCGGCATTTTCTGTAAGTCCACTTCATTCAACCTCTGTTCTTTTATGTTAGATGCTCTCTCAATCTCTTTGAAAAGCGATCGTGCAGAAACTCGGTGCATAAGGTCAGGATCTCGTCCTCTGCCGAATTCTTGCTTATTCTGCTGCTCTTTGTGCTGATCTCTGCGAGCTTTAACAAGCGGCAGAAACGTCTCCTTCTGTTTCCGTCGAAGCTCATATGTGCTCTCTTCCACCTATTCCAGAACAAGTACTTTGAAATTCTGGGAAACAATGAGAACACATTCAGATACCTAGTGTTCAAAAGGAAATCTTGACGTGCAGTTTCCATCCCTGTAATCACCTTCTCATCGAGCTTTTCCCCAAAGCACATAAGCACGAGTAAGCGAAACATGGCGAACATAAAACTATTTTTCGCGATCACACCACCATCAACAGAATCTCGAGACTGAGCATTTAGATGCTCAATCAGAACTCCAAGAACCCAGTCTCGGCCATCAGCGTATAACCTGATTCTCGACTAGTGTAGGATCTCTGACATGAGGTTGCGGCGCACTAAACGCCACAGAAGGCCGTAGGGGGCGAAAGATATGTTGTGTTGGTTGCAGTGATGAATCTGAGAGCGGAAACTTGTTTTGGCCAGTCGGAAAAGATGGCGCCTCGTTCCATAAGGGCTTTGTGGGCGAGAGAGCGGCCGGAGATGTAAGATGGCGGAGAATTGGCCAATGTGGATCGTGACGATTGGGACGTGTTTCTCAGTGAGGTCGCGGAGGATGGACTCTATGTCAGAGAAGGAGCGGCGGAGCCAGAGGAGGTTGCCGATGATGGGGTAGGAAGGTGGGCCCGGAGGGAGTTTGTGGTTGTTGAGGTTGAGGAGGAGGGTGTAGAGGGAGGTGGAGAGGAAGATGTAGAGGAGGATGAGGAGGTACATCTCCATGTCTGTTTATGTTTTTCCGGGCATGAGGTTTTCGTAGGCTGGGGTTTATTATAAGTAAAACCACCTTTGATTGTCTTAACTATCTTTAAAGAGGTTTAGCGTTGGGGAGTCGTGGATGGCCCAGATGATTAGGAGGTTTCAATATGCTATCAAGCTCTTGGGTTCAATTCCCGTATTAAAAAGGATTCGGATCCTCTCCATTATCAAGTAGTGGAGAAACCACTACCTAGTTAATAGTTGTGCTTTGTTTTCTAGTGTAAATTAGGAATAACTATCCACTATATAAAATCCACTGCTACTAATAAGATAGTGGTCTCTCAACTACTTTTGTATAATGACTCCATTTTAAAGGAGACTTTCAAGAAAAAACTTTTTCTAAAAAATCTTTTGATAGGAAAAAAAAAAGTACTGATTGGACGGAAACAATAAGCATGAAGAAGAATTACCCCTGCAAGTGATCCCAGGCCCTGAGGTTTACCTCTTAAACAGCTCAGAGAATGAACTTGTAGAGAGGAAAGCTTTGGAAGAGATTGATATATAAATGAGTGTGTGCAGAAAGAACAAAATCTTTTTTTTTAATACAGAACAATTACACAGTTGTAAACACATAAAGTCATATGATGTTTTGATCGAAATTACTCTAAAATTTAATGCAAACTTTTATCACTTATTCCGTTAACTTTAAAAATAGAGAAGAAGTAAAGCATGAGGGGAATCTCAAAACCAGTAGAGTTATTTCTTCTAGAGTCTAGAACATAATAGTTACAACTTAATCCTTTCATATATATTATGTAAGTCATGGATAACGTTAACAACTTTATATTAATAATAAGAAGATAGGTAGATCGAAAATTCTCAAATTTAATACAAAGTTTAATCATTATTCCATTAATTAAAAATAGGAAAATTTAATCTTAGAAAAAAAATCTCAAAAAACTAATTTTTTTTTTAGATAACCTAGCCCGGAATCGAACCCAATACCGTGGGAGCTATATTGAAACCTCCCAACCGTCCAGATCATCAACGGTGGGTAAAACCACTAGAGTTAAAATATGTTATTTTATTTTTCTATCTCCATGTCATGTTAGTCTGAAAGGCAAAGGCGTGATTCAAATTAGATGGGCAGATTATCTTTGTTTTTAATGCAAGCAACTTTATTTATAGCGTGTTTCCGTATAAGAAGGGGAGATGGTATCTTGTATCACAAGATATGGAGATAAAATAAACATATAAATATTACTTAATCTTTTTATAATTATATTTCTTTAGGAAAGTATACATGGTATAAATACTGTGTCCTCTAGATATCGAGATGAAATAAACATATTGTTAGATCTGAAGGATCTTAAACATGATTAATCCAAAGAGATAAACATCATAAGTGCGGAAGCAATACCTGAATCCATGATTTGGATCTTGTATGGATTGATGGATCTTCTAATCTTAGGGTTCTTCTCTTCCTTAGATCTCTTTTAGATGGGGTAAAAGAGATGAGAATTCTTATGTTAACCCTAGATTAGGGACCATAACCCCATATATATAGGTGTTGCACTTTTACAATTTGGCCCCTCATCAAATTGTAATTACAACCTGGTATCTGCACATTTAGCCCATAATTTATTTAAATACCCATTAACCCAACTTGATTGATCACTTTAGTGGGTTAGCCTGAGAGATAGCACTACACATTAATGTAACATATGTGCCCACAAATAGATTTAATTAGATTTAAATCTAACAATCTCCCACTTGGGCACCATATGTTTCCTTAAAATGTGTATAACCTTATGAGCTCAAAAATTGCTATCACTAATAAGGGTATTTACAAACAATCTCGTCCATCAACTATATCAATATAGGATCAAAGCGGTCGTCGTCACATTTATCGTGACTAAACCCATCAATGGTCACATATTCTAATCTGGTCAAATGACATAGATCAATCATGGATGTGCGGCATGAAAATTACATGCAATGTGATGCGTGCATGCCTATTTTCAACGGTCCTACCTTAAACTTTAGTGAGGTCATCCTCAACCATAATGTAGCAGAGTGTATAATCCGAATACTTTATTCTGATCAGAAAATAACCAAACATAAATTTATCTGAAATTCTCATAAAGCAATAAAATCACAACTCCCACTAAAACATGATATCCTCAAATATTACAACACCCATATGAGCAGTGTGCTCATGAAAGACCTTGGGTGGTAATCCTTTAGTAAGAGGATGGCTATCATGGAGTTTGTCCCATATGCTTTATGGATATCCGACCACTCTGAGCCTTTCTTTCACAACTAGGAACTTAATGTCAATATGTTTTGACTTAGTTGAGCTCTGTTGTTGGAATACATTACTGGCGATTTATTGTCACAAAATAACTTTAGTGGTCTTTCAATATTTTCGAGTAATGTGATCGGTGACAAAATTTCGCAACCATATTCCATGATTGGATGCCTCATAGCAAGCTACAAATTCTGGCCATAGTGGAGGAAGCTACAAGTGTCGTTTGACACTTTTCCATGATATAGCTCCTCCGCTAACCATAATAGCTGATGTAGACTTTCGCTATCTTGGCATCGGCAAAATCGAATCGAGTACCCAATGACCTCCAACCGATCCGATTTCGTATGTGAGCATATAATCTTTTGTTTTGAAGATACCGCATAACCCTTTTGATCGCTATCCAATGATCCATACGAGGGTTGCTTAAGTATCCGCCTTATATAACAATGTACTTAATATCCGGACGTATTACATGCACAGCATACATTAGACTCCCTGGTGAAGCATAGGGAATCTTCGCATTTCTG
Source organism: Asparagus setaceus (assembly GCA_012295165.1). Lineage (NCBI taxonomy): Eukaryota > Viridiplantae > Streptophyta > Magnoliopsida > Asparagales > Asparagaceae > Asparagus > Asparagus setaceus. The sequence continues at coordinate 57,799,009 of CM022703.1, read as the reverse complement.
AATTTCAAGATTACTTTTAGGGCCTTGATTGAGACTGAATTTATCTCCTTTAGCGGGGGTTTCACAGTGCGCAATCTTGCATGCCAAACCTTTTGAGTACTTTATCGATATAGCTCTTTTGAGATAATCCAAGTATACCTCGAGCGATCTCGATGTATCCGGATTCCTAATATAAAAGAAGTCCCCAAGATCTTTCATCTCAAAATTCTTTGATAGAAATCTCTTGGTTTAGGTGCAACAAGCCTATATCATTAGTGGCAAGCAAAATGTCATCCACATCGAACGAGAAAAATATACTTACTCCCCTTGAATTTTGATATACACAATCATCAACAATATTCATCTCAAAACCAAACGAGATAATTATTTGTTGAAACTTGTGGTACCATTGACGAGGAGCTTGCTTGAGTCCATAAATGGATTTCCTTAGTTTGCAAACCATATTCTTTGGGTCTCGACACAAAGTTTTACGTTGTACCATATAGATCATCTCATCAATGTTTCCATTGAGAAATGCGATCTTAACATCCATTTGATGTAACTCAAGATTGAAATGAGCAACAAGTGCCATGATAGTCACGAAGAGTCTTTCGATGAAAGGAGAGAAAGTCTCAGTATAGTCAATGCCTTCCTTACAGTATAGCCTTTAGCTACAAGGCGTGCTTTATACTTTTCCACATTACCATTTGCATCCACTTGGTTTTAAATATCCATTTACAACCAATTGGTTTTACACCGGCAATGGAACAAGTTCCCAAACCTTATTGTCTTGCATAGACTTGTACTCCTCATTCATGGCATCAATCCACTTTTGAGAGTTAGAACTTTTCATGGCCGAAGGAAGTTGATTGGATCATTTTCCATCATTCCATTACTTTCCTCATGTTCTTGAAGAAATACAATATAATCATCCAGAATAGCATTTCTCCTTTCTCTCGTGGATCTCCTTAATGGCATTTGGTTCTTGAGGTTGTTGAGTTTGTTCTTGGAGCAGGGAGTTGTTCAATATTGCCTTCTTGAGGTTCCGAATTCATTTCTTGAACAATAACAGGTATAGGTACTTGAATATTGTCAGAAATGACTGTATGGATTGGATTTAAAGCCAATTCCTCCTCAAAGGCAATGTCTCTAACCTTATTTCTCCCCCCAAACTCAACATCCTCAAAGAATGTTGTTGTTCCCGTCTCAAAAATATTCTGAATGTGGGATCATAAAACTTATAGCCCTGGATCGCTTCGAATACCCATAAAGTAGGCGCTAACCTGTTTTGGAGTCCAATTTCTTTTCATTTGGCCTATAAGGCCTTGCCTCTTGGACATCCCCAAATATGTAAGTGCTTTAGGTGGGCTTTCGACCGGTCCAAAGCTCATAAGGTGTTTTAGCAAGCGCTTTCTGGTACTCTGTTAAGAATGTAAGGCTGCAGATCTTTAGTGCTTCTCCCAGTGACTCGGTAAAGAAGAATGAGCAATCATACTTCTTACCATATCCTTAAGAGTCTGTTTAGATCTTTCGGCTACACCATTCATGCTAGGTGATCACGGCATGGTGTACGTGGGGCGATACGAATCCTCTAGGTATCTAGCAAATGGTCACGGGTTGTTCACGAACCATCATATCTGCCGTAGTACTCACCACCACGATCAGATCTAGGTTTTAATCTTTTATTGAGTTGGTTCTCAACCCACCTTAAAAGCTTTGAATACGTCCGAGACTCATTTTTCTTTAATGAGATATAGGTACATGCGTGAGTAATCGTCTATGAATGATATAAAATATTGTTGACCATTCGGGATGCCGTAGGGAATGGCCCACAAATATCTGTATGTATCAATTCTAAGGCGTCGAAGATCTGTTGGAACCTAATCTCTTAACTTTAGTCTGTTTTCCCTTGATCTGATCAATGCATACATCAAAGTCTGTAAAATCAAGGGAATCCAAAATACCATCGGACACAAGGCGCTCAACTCTACCTTTTGAGATATGACCCAAGCTTGTGCCATAATGATGCTGAATTTTCCTTATTTAATTTACGCTTAGTACGCGTGATTCCACATTTAGGTTTCATTATAAGAAGCGTATCAAGCAAATATAGGTTATCCAGTACTCAAGAAACCGGTTCCCAATATTTGAATTTAAAGATAAGCTAGCACTGGTTATTTCCAAATGAACAATAATAACTGATTTGTCCAATAAAGGAATAGAAACCAAATTCCGTCTAAAAGACGGACTACAAAAGTATCTTTCAAATCCAAATAGGAACGGTTCCTAACAATAACCTAAAGTGCCCAATTGCTTCCACATACCGATTGTCCATCGCACAAAGATGTGTCTTTCACCATCACTTGGCTTTGGTGCTCGAGGCAACCACCATAGAAACACTTATGTGAGTAGTAGAAGCCGAATCTAACCACCAAGTGTTTCTAGATGCGAGACTAAATTAACCTCGAACGGACCAAAGTAAGGAGCGTACCCTTTTGACACGCCGGTGATATTTGGTACAATCCTTCTTCGTTTCGGATTTGTTGCAAAAGAAACAACCACGATCATCCTTATGTTGTTTCTTCGAACGGACCTAGCGACTTCTTTATCATCCTTTCTTTTCTTGCCCTTATCCTTAGGGGCATAAGCCAAATGAGCACTTTCGGTCTTATCTTGCTTCAATCTGTCTTCTTGCACCACGGTATGAAATGAGCTCATTCAGAGTCCATTTCTCCTTTTGACATTATAAGCGACCTTAAATTGATTAAATTGTGCGAGGAAGAGCAAAGAACCGAGATGCACTAGTAACTTCGTCACAAAGATCGAGTTTTAGTGCCTTAAGTTTTGAAGCAATGTGAGACATTTCCATAATGTACTCCGGATATTTCCTTTGCCCTTATACTTCATTGAAATCAAGCGAGCTAAAAGCGTGCTTGTTTCTACCTATCGTTTTAGCAAAGCTTCTCAATTCGGCAAGGAAATTTTTGGCTTTAGTAATCCCGGTTCACATTGCCCCTAAAGGCTTAGAATGCAGCTTGATGATCATGAGACTCATGCGATTTGAACGCTCCACCTCTCATACCTTCTTTGCATCAGGAGTGCTTTCCAGCGATGAGAGGTTGGGGTTGTCGGTTCTTATGCGGGTCTAGATCCATGCGGCCAAGAACAATTAAAATATTCTCTTTCCAAACCTTGAAATTTGTCCCATTTAGCATGGGAATTGAGTTGATGTTAGCAGAAATTGATCACGGCAGATGCATTAGCTGAAATAAACAAAAGATTTCACATTAATAACGTAATTAGTAATCAATAAAATTCAAATAATGACATATCCCCATCCAAGATATCTTGTACAACATTAATATCAAGTCTTTGGGCGGTAATATTAGCGCAAGTGATATCTTGTTGCAATGATCAAACATCGACAATAACACATGTCAAACAACAAACCCATCTTTGGATTGATTTGTTATCCACATGCAAACCTTATAATTGTCACGCGTTTATCATCGCAGAATCATATCTGATCTAAATAAATATTAATCTTCCTTTGGGCGATTAAATATCTATTAGGAAAAAGTATACACACAACCATCTAACATCCTTCATGAACAATCTACACAAGAGAGTTACTTTGGCAACATCTTGCTTCAATTAATCATTTAGAATGAGAGACCAACTTAATTCCTTAGTGTCATAATACTTGAATGAAATAATTGATTAACACGAAATTTAATTGAGTTGACTGCGAGGTTCGACTTGAGTTGAGCGGCGAGGTTCGACTTGAGTTGACTGCGAGTTCGACTTGAGTTCGAGCGGCGAGGTTCGACTTGGCGAGTTCGACTTGAGTTGACTGCGAGGTTCGACTTGGCGAGTTCGACTTGGCGAGTTCGACTTGAGTTCGAGCGGCGAGGTTCGACGAGTTCGACTGCGAGGTTCGACTTGAGTTGAACGGCGAGTTCGACTTGAGTTGAACGGCGAGGTTCGACTTGAGTTCGAACGAGGTTCGACTTGAGTTCGAATCATGAGGTTCGACTTGAGTTGAGCGAGTTCGACTTGAGTTCGAACGGCGAGGTTCGACTTGAGTTCGAACCGAGGTTCGACTTGAGTTCGAACGCAGGTTCGACTTGAGTTCGAACGGCAGGTTCGACTTGAGTTCGAACGCAGGTTCGACTTGAGTTCGAACGCGAGGTTCGACTTGAGTTCGAACGGCGAGGTTCGACTTGAGCGAATCGGGTTCGCCGAATTGAACCGGTTCACGTAAGCAAACACGAGGTTCACTAAAATATGAGGTTCGCCAAGTGATCACAAGGTTCGATCGAATGAACACGAGGTTCGCCAAAGTCGCGAGGTTCGCCAAAAGCGAGGTTCGCCAAAGTCGCGAGGTTCGCCAAAAGCGAGGTTCGCCAAAATGAACCGAGGTTCGCCAAAAGACGAGGTTCGCCAAAATGAACCAAGGTTAAGCCAAAGGCGAGGTTCGCCAAAATGAACCTCGAACCTCGTCGAACTCTGAGGAACCCCTTAGGGTTTAGATCTGAACCGTCAAAGCCGCTTAGGCTTTTGAACCCATTAGGGTTTATTCGTGATGGCTGCCGCCGTCACAAAACCAAAATTTTTTTTTTTTTTAAACTCAATCCAGATCCAAACCTTATATTAATTTTCTAAAATCATAGAAAATTTAACCAAAAATCGAAAAAGTTACTGTTCACGGCGAAGAAATTTTACTGTTCATCGCGGATTATTTAATTCTTGTTCATCAGAACATAAATTCTGTTCATCGAGATCAACCCTTCTTGTTCATCCGAAAAGAAAAACTTTCTTGTTCATCGGCCAAAAACATTCTTGTTCATCCAACCCAAAAATCCGAAAAAGATTTGATCTTTATTCATAAATCCACACGAAAAATCATAGAAACTCAAAAAATCTCTAAGAGTTAATCACGAATTTGGCTCTGATACCACTTGTTAGATCTGAAGGATCTTAAACATGATTAATCCAAAGAGATAAACATCATAAGTGCGGAAGCAATACCTGAATCCATGATTTGGATCTTGTGTGGATTGATGGATCTTCTAATCTTAGGGGTTCTTCTCTTCCTTAGATCTCTTTTTAGATGGGGGTAAAAGAGATGAGAATTCTTATGTTAACCCTAGATTAGGGACCATAACCCCATATATATAGGTGTTGCACTTTTACAATTTGGCCCCTCATCAAATTGTAATTACAACCTGGTATCTGCACATTTAGCCCATAATTTATTTAAATACCCATTAACCCAACTTGATTGATCACTTTAGTGGGTTAGCCTGAGAGATAGCACTACACATTAATGTAACATATGTGCCCACAAATAGATTTAATTAGATTTAAATCTAACACATATATCTTCCAGATCTATAGAATAAATAAACTGATAAATATTCGTAAGCTCCTTGATTGTTTTTGATGGAGTTTATAAATCAACTAGCACGTGCAATGCAGCTGTAAGAAACAGTACAAATGCAAACCTTATAATTGCGTTTATCCATATTATATAGCCTAAATAAATATTAATCTTCCTTTGGGCCGATTAAATATCTATTCTAAAAGTATACACACAACCATCTAACATCCTTCATGAACAATCTACACAAGAGAGGTTACTTTGGCAACATCTTGCTTCAATTAATCATTTAGAATGAGAGACCAACTTAATTCCTTAGTGTCATAATACTTGAATGAAATAATTGATTAACACCGAATTTAATTGAGTTCGAATCTGAGGTTCGACTTGAGTTCGAACGGCGAGGTTCGACTTGAGTTCGAACGCAGGTTCGACTTGAGTTCGAATCGCGAGGTTCGACTTGAGTTCGAACGGCAGGTTCGACTTGAGTTCGAATCATGAGGTTCGACTTGAGTTCGAACGGCGAGGTTCGACTTGAGTTCGAACGGCGAGGTTCGACTTGAGTTCGAATCATGAGGTTCGACTTGAGTTGAACGGCGAGGTTCGACTGAGTTCGAACGGCGAGGTTCGACTTGAGCGAATCGGTTCGCCGGAATTGAACCGGTTCGACGAAGCAAACACGCAGGTTCACTAAAATATGAGGTTCGCCGTGATCACAAGGTTCGATCGAATGAACACGAGGTTCGCCAAAGTGCGAGGTTCGCCAAAAGCGAGGTTCGCCAAAGTGCGAGGTTCGCCAAAAGGCGAGGTTCGCCAAAATGAACCGAGGTTCGCCAAAAGACGAGGTTCGCCAAAATGAACCGAGGTTCGCCAAAAGACGAGGTTCGCCAAAATGAACCTCGAACCTCGTCGAACTCTGAGAACCCCTTAGGGTTTAGATCCGAACCGCCAAAGCCGCTTAGGCTTTTGAACCCATTAGGTTTATTCGTGATGGCCGCCGCCACAAAACCAAAATTTTTTTTTTTTTTAAACTCAATCCGGATCCAACCTTATATTAATTTTCTAAAATCATAGAAAATTTAACCAAAAATCGAAAAAGTTACTGTTCACGATTTAAAAAATTTAACTGTTCATCGCGGATTATTTAATTCTATGTTCATCCGAACATAAATTACTGTTCATCCGAGATCAACCCTTTACTGTTCATCCGAAAAGAAAAACTTTACTGTTCATCGGCCAAAAACATTTACTGCTCATCCAACCCAAAAATCCAAAAAGATTTGATCTTTATTCATAAATCCACCAAAAATCATAGAAACTCAAAAATCTCTAAGAGTTAATCACGAATTTGGCTCGATACCACTTGTTAGATCTCAAGGATCTTAAACATGATTAATCCAAAGAGATAAACATCATAAGTGAAGCAATACACGAATCCATGATTTGGATCTTGTATGGATTGATGGATCTTCTAATCTTAGGGTTCTTCTCTTCCTAGATCTCTTTTTAGATGGGGGTAAAAGAGATGAGAATTCTTATGTTAACCCTAGATTAGGGACCATAACCCCATATATATAGGTGTTGCACTTTTACAATTTGGCCCCTCATCAAATTGTAATTACAACCTGGTATCTGCACATTTAGCCCATAATTTATTTAAATACCCATTAACCCAACTTGATTGATCACTTTAGTGGGTTAGCCTGAGAGATAGCACTACACATTAATGTAACATATGTGCCCACAAATAGATTTAATTAGATTTAAATCTAACACATATATCTTCCAGATCTATAGAATAAATAAACTGATAAATATTCGTAAGCTCCTTGATTGTTTTTTGATGGAGTTTATAAATCAACTAGCACGTGCAATGCAGCTGTAAGAAACAGTACAAATGCTAACTAGACAATTTTCAGTTCATGCCATTGAATCCAAAAATAAGAATTTTTTTTATTAATATAAGTCAGAGTTTATTGGCATACGTTTTTAATTACTTACAACCAAGCTGTTTTAGATCTATCTCCTTTTGTCACATGAACTATAATTTTATCATTTCTGATAGTGAAAAATGATCCAGACATATGCATTGTATATTTTGTCATCAAACATTTGCTAAAGCATTAATTATCTTTTGAATTATTAATGGCAGCAGACCACCAAGTGATAAAACTAATAGCCCAATAGAGCAAATAAGAAAACAAAAATAGCCCAATAGCAATAAGCAAAGGGCTTCAAACTTAAAAGCCCAATCATGCTAATGTTACTACGTCCCTACTTGCGCCGTTCATATACGGTGGAACATTGCCAATTGGCCCAATATTGAATATTCTTTCGTCTCAAAATCGCAAGTCATTTGCGATTAGCTCTTATTTTGTTTTTTTCTTATCATAAAAACACTGTAAATTTATTATATACTTTACAAGCTATGGCCAACAAATGTTGCCTCATCCTTGATTTCCGAAAAAAGAAACTTTAGCCGCTGAAAGTAAAAAGCATGACGAAGTAAACTCATCTCTTTATCTTGCTGTTAAAAGCAATATGCTTAAGAGAAAAAGTAACTTGTTTATGGGATCAAGCAATCTCTAAAAAGATGGTTAGTGGTTACATGATCTATTTTGAGAAAAAGTTACATGATCTACTTATGAGCATGTTTAGCAACTTTGAATCATAATCCACTTGGCTTATAATCTACAAATGGTTTATAAGCCAAGTTGAATATTAGCCAAAGTGTTCGGTAAATTTAGTGAATTATAATCTATTTTTAATGATAGAATATTTAGCAAATGTGTGGCTTATAAGCCATCATTGCTGTCAAAAAGTGGCCAAAAAATATTTAATGAGGATGAAGAGAGATAAATTGGGCTCAGAATTTTATGAAATGTTGAGGAGTATATTGGTCTTTTATTTGGTGAGACTTTGTGACTTGTAAGCCACCAAAAAATAGGCTAGGGTAGAGTGCCCTAGCTTATTTTTCTCTACCCTAGTCTATTTTTTGATGGGTTATAAACCAAAATAATCCATTTGCCAAACCTGTCAAAGTGACTATAAAACCACTTTATATGCAAATTAATTTTTTAAAATTCAGATAATTAGAATGGTAATGTAAACTAGAGCCTAAATTTATGGCAGGAGATATAAGGAGGTAATGTGAGGTGAGATGAGGTACAAGGAATGATATAATTTTTTATGTTTTTTGTTTGGTTGGAGGAGAAGTAATGGGAGATATATGACTTTAGTTTAATTTTTAATTTCTCTCACCTTACTATGTGTCTTTCTCTCACCTCACACTTGTGTCCCTCCAAAATGAAAGGATTTTTCTCTTTTTATAATTCTAGTTTATTTTCCATTTTCTCTCTCCTCACCTTAACTCACACCATCTTATCTTCTTTTTTTCAAAAACCCTTCTATCAAAAAGGAATTCTAACTTTATCTCTCACCTCACTCTACTTTCCCTCTTATCTAACCAAACCTGATGCTATTAAATAAATAAGTAAAACTTCTAAATATACATGGATAATATCTTTTCACAAGTGAGGGTATGATTCACGTCTAGTCCTTAAGACTTTCTCTTCAAGTCTATCATCATTTATTTGTTGAAAGACATGACTTCGGTATGTCATGTCTAATAAACTAAAGTTGAATTGACAGTTTCTCGGAGTTACCATTCCCTGGATGCAATATTTTGGATAAGACGTCTGATTCTATGAGTAGGGAAAAAAAGCAGTAATGATATAACAAATATTAATTGCATAATACTTTCTCTGCATTAAATTAAGAATAATAGTATTCATACTACTCTCTTAGACAAATGCAATCGGTCTTATATTCTAAAATATTTTATTAATCTTAATTGTTTGATGGTTATAACTTATGAGGTGTGGACATATTTAGCAAAATAATCTATCGACAAATAAAAGTGTGAGCACACATTTTGATGTAACTTATAGGATAGGTCTCATCTAACATTATTTCTTAATAACTCATTTAATAATATAAATTGTTATCTCATCTCTGTTATTTTCTAAAATTAAATAATTAATGGTTATAAAATGACAATTTATTTAGCAAACGATCTAAATAAAATAGAAGGTGAGACTAAATACTTATTGATGAGACGCGTACAATAAATAATTAACGGGTTATAAAATGACAGCTTGTTAAGCAAACGATCTAAAAAAAAATAGAAGCCTAAGACTAAATACTTATTGATGAGACGCGTACAATAAATAATTAATGGGTTATAAAATGACAGCTTATTTAGCAAACAATCTAAACAAATAGAAGTCCGAGAGTCAATTCTTCTTGACGTGACGCGTACAACACGACTCATGACTATATGACTTATCACATGACCATCTCTTAAAAACTTATTTATTTAAATAAGCTATCATCTCATATCTATTGATTGTGCCCTTAATACTTTAATGTTCCTACCGGGTTGAAAAATCATACAACAAAATTTTAGCTTTAACCTCTCCAGGACACCATGAGAGAGGGATTGAGATCCTCTACTAATGTATAGTGCCTCCTAATATCTCCTAATGCATTTTCACCTTTGATTTTGTACCCAAGCACAAAATACAAGGAGCTACTATGCAATGAAAGGTGGAGATGCATTAGGAGATATTAGGAGACACTATGCATTAGTTGAGGATCTCAATTCATGAGAGAGACCCACGCTTCTGAACCAAAAGCAAATGTACAATTAATTACCAAATGTATACCGAACCCTTAACTCTATATATGAGGTCAAATTCCATTTCTCCAATATTTTACAGAGCTCTCATTTCTCTATTTCACCTCCAAAGCTCCCCGGCCCTATTGTAATCTGTCAATCATATTGATCCTCCTCTCATTTTGTTCTGACAAAGCATCATCAGCTCACACTTTCTGAGATGCTCTGCAGCGTTGGCCGCCAATGCGTTGCTCTCGTACTCCTTTGCCGATCTCCTTGTCGTTTTTCTACCTGTTTGATTGATGAGAAAATAATACATGAGTATATATATGACTCTTGTCTAAATACGATTCAGACGGCTCCGCTACAAAAAATTAACAAAAAAACCATTATTTTTTTTTATCACAACTGACTTTGTTTCATTTTTAACACTCACTAGACCCTCATAAATTACACCGATGCCTAATTTGCAACTAGAAAAAACTCATAACTATCTATAAGAGAATTAACGATATGATAATGCAATGATTCGTTTAGGCAAATCTTCACTGTAGGTCCCTAATATATTAGCCAAATTTCATTTGGGTCCTTAATATTTGAAAGTCATCAACAGAGATCCTTAACGTTTTCTCCGTCATCAAATTAGGTCCTTTTCGATATTTTCCGTTATCTATTGCTGATGTGGCAGCTGACTGGACTGTTTTTTCTCTCTTCTTTTTGCACATAACCCCTATAAGTTTTTAAAATTATAAATAACACCCTGAAGTTTTTAAAAATTATAAATAACACCCTGTTAGTTTGGAACATCACAATATCCCCCTAAAATTTTCAAAAGCTACAAGTGGTCTAATAAAAAATTCACAACCAACCCCTTGAAAGTTTTAAAAATTATAAATAACTCCCTAAATTTTTAAAAATTATAAATAACACTCTGTTAGTTTGGAACATCACAATATCTCCCTAAAAATTTTAAAAGCTACAAGTGGTCAGCTAAAAATTTTACAACCAACCCCTAAATGTATTGAAATTTATAAATAACACCCCAAAGTTATTTGTATTGTTTTAAGAACTTCAGCGGTTGTTTATAAAATTTTCGAGGTCTATTTATAAAAATTTAGGGGTCCATTCATAGTTTTAAAACTTCTATGAGCTGTTTGTATATTTTCTAAACAAGGGTCCCCTAAAATTTTCTAGATCGCCCCTAAAGCTTTTAAAATTATAAATAACTCCTTAAAATTTAATAAAAAGCCTTCTAGAAAATATGCAAACAACCTCGAAATTTTGAAAACTATAAATGAATCTCTAATTTTTACAAACAAACATTCAAAATTTTTATAGCCAGTGAAAGTTCTAAAATTATAAATAACTTTCGGGTGCTATTTGTAATTTTAAAACTTTCAAGGGGTTGGTTGTAAATTTTTTACCAGACCACTTGTAGCTTTTGAAATTTTTAGATGGATATTGTGATGTTCCAAACTAACAGGTGTTATTTATAATTTTAAAACTTTCGTATGCTATTTATAATTTTTAAAATTTTTAAGGAGTTGGTTGTAATTTTTACCGCACCACTTGTAGCTTTTAAAAATTTTAGGGAGATATTGTGATGTTTCAAACTAACAGGGTGTTATTTATAATTTTTTAAAATTTTTAGAGTGTTATTTGTAATTTTTAAAACTTATAGGGGGTTATGTGTAAAAAGGAGAGAGAGAAAATAGTCCAGTCAGCTGCCACATCAACAATAGATAACGAAAAATATCGAAAAGAACCTAATTTGATGACGGAGAAAACGTTAGGGATCTCTGTTGATGACTTTCAAACATTAAGGACCCAAATGAAATTTAGCTAATACATTAAGGACTTACAGTAAAGTTTTGCCATTCATTTACTACTTTCTTTGGTAGAACCGAGACGCTAAAAGGAGAAAATTTTAAAATAGACTTATTTTAATATTTATTTTAAAAAATGATCACTTTAATTTTATTTACAGAAATGGACTGAGTTTCAGCGCCATCATACTGTTGGTTGAAACTGAGTTGATTTAGAGAAAAAGAAAAGCACATATTACTAATTAAATGGGGTTGCCAACACCTCATAATTAGCACGTCACAGTTCAAAACAACCGTGGTTGGCAATCACGGGTATTTATAACAGTTTAAAAATAGTTGTGGCTGCCAGCCAAGACTATTTTGAACATAATTATCTTCACTAATTTTAATTTAGTAAAATTGCAAACCCCGACCAATTAGTAAATTTTTTTTTAATCGACCCAGTTTCAGTTAATAGTGCTAACTTTACTGAAATGAAATCTATTTTTGTAAATAAAATTGAAGTGCCTCTTCCCTTTTTTTTTTTTTATTAATAAATATTAAATTGGGTCTGTTTCAAAAACTTGTCCAGTCCAAAATTATCTAAATATTGATAGTCGGAACACTTTCGTAGAGACCCCGAATACTGAATTGAGACTTACCTGTTGATCTGCTACTAAGCGCTCTGACTCGTTTCGGCTGGCTCCTTCACCAAACTCTAAGCTCTCCTGACCAACTTCACAGCTCTGTAGCTGCTGCCTCTGTTTCTTGATCGATTCAGACTGTGATCTTCTAACCTTGTCGAGTTTCCTTGCCTTCAGTGCTTCACCCACCTCTGCACACAAAGCAAATCAATACTAAATCAACAAAAACAAGAACAAAGTGTTTAATTAAGTATCCTTCAAAAGTTCTCAGTACGTACCTCGAGAGTCGACGAGGCGATAAACTTGGCCAAACAAGAGCACGTCCGTAGGCCTGAGGAGCCTGACACGAGTAACCCGAACATAACCGCCGCCGCCGCCATCACTGCTCTCTTGTTGCTTCCTCTGCTGAGAGATGAAGCGGGTGACAAGAGCAACATGATGCTCAGGATTTCTCTTCATCACCTCCTCAACAGTTGTAGGCCAGTACAGCCTCTCTATTCTCCCGTCTCCGTGCTGGATCACTGCTGCTGATGCTACCTCTGCTGCTTGGCAATTCCCCATCCTGAGATCACCTTGAGACTGGTTCTTATTATAAAGGATGATGATGGATTGGGAGAACTTTATTAGGGTGTTTTGAGCTGTGAGCAAGTGTGAGTGATGGTCCAGTTTGCACTTGCTGTGTCCTTTTTGTAGGGTTATTGAAGAAGCTGCCTGTAGATGAGGTCAAGATTGTTCAACTTTTCTTTTCAACTGGATTTGGACAGATCTCTATCTTTTAGGTGCCGTTTGGTTATGGGGAAAGAGCTTAGAAAAGCACTCATTTAGTTAATCATTCAGGGGTAGGGTGCGTTCAGTCCGGCTCCATATGATATTTATCATTTCTATATCCGTTAACACGAATAGGGATATATCTTGATAAGTAAAATTTATATTCATATCCGTTAAAATTGGATATATATACAAATATATATCTTGGATATGTAAGTGGATATGCATGCAGATACAAAACTAATATGAAAACTAGATAATATTGAAAAAATATATAGTTCATATGATACAAAATAGTTTATTATATTTGAAAAGCTAAGATTAGACATATTGACCATTATAATTAATCTCAAATCCATAATCTAAGGATTAAAACTATTGTAACAGTATGACTAATATGTATTGGATATTTTGGATACGGATCGAATATTTTACTATAAAATCATATCTGTAACAACATTCTATCGGTTATAGATTTGAGTAACCACATATGTATCCTAACGGATACGGTTACGGATTTTTCTCGAATACGGATACGGTTTATCACCACTATTCACGAGACGTTAAAAGTAGTTTAACTCTCTTTAGATTTGATAGTCAAGATGAAGGGTTAAGTTTTTATGTTTGACAAAAAAGAAAGATTAAGAATGTTAGTTATCATAAATATCCTAAAGTATATTCTTTTTAAAGTTTCATTTCTTATTTTTGAGGGAGTAACTCACATATGCTTCTCAAATTTTACTTACTCCTTACAGGTTGTTTGGTTGCCCAAAGTTTTTTTAAAAATGTATTATAGAAAACATATTTTCTATGACGCTTTTTTTTCTTTGTTTGATTTCCACCTTGAAACCAAGAAAAAAAATGATGTGGCACTGTCTTATTAGATGTATGACCCATATTACAAGAAACTCATATTCTAAAATTTTGAAGGAAATTGGAGGAAACCATGCTTTGATGATTTCCATCTCCATGTTTCTTTTCTTTAGGACTTGGTTTTCACAGAAGTATTAGAAATAGTAAATAAATCAAAGATGTAACTTCTAAAATTATAAAGTAGGAATTAGAGAAAGTAATACTTTTTTTTGTTTCACATATTTTTAAAAATAGTTGAAGTAGTACTGTTGATGTATATAATCACAGTCACTAACCTCGAGCGAGTTTAGTTTTTAAGAGAGCGGAGTCCGCTTTCTCTCCTAAAGCCAGTGACTCGACCAAAGGGTTCGCCGCAACAAAGGAAGGACTCGGAAGAGGCGGAGTTGGGATCTCGATGGTTCCTCCGGCGGTCAAGTTAGCGAAGTGGGAGATAGTTTAATGGAGCAGGAATTCACACTGAGAAGATTGCTTACCTTGTTAGTTGTTCACGTGTTCTCTCTTATAGGTAGGGTTAAGGGGGTATTTCCGTCTTTTCATTAGCTTGGGAACCACCGGTGAGTCAGCCCTCTTCCCTCCACGTGTGAGCCGAGGATTGGCTGGACATCTCTCACTTTGCTAGATTGGTGGCCTTCACAGTGTCAAACCGGGGTAGTCGAGGGTTGGTGTGGTCTATTCGCCATTAATGGGATGGGATTGGCGGCCTGTGCATGGGTCGAGGTGTCTTAAATGTGAGATGGGGGAATTAAAGAATGTCGGTGCATTTAATGTGATGTTGATGGGCTCGAAATCTTGTGTGGCCGTCGTTTGAGTGGAGAGAATCCGCAGGGGTGAGAGAAGGGGGCCGTGGGTCGGATGGCCGGACTCATGCGGCCTCTTAGGGCGTCCCTTGGGATGATTCGGGGGGCGGCGATTGGGGCGCTTATCGTCGCTCTAGAAGGAGCAGTGGCCTTAACACGAATAGGGATATATCTTGATAAGTAAAATTTATATTCATATCCGTTAAAATTGGATATATATACAAATATATATGGATATGTAAGTGGATATGCATCGAGATACAAAACTAATATGAGAAAACTAGATAATATTGAAAAAATATATAGTTCATATGATACAAAATAGTTTATTATATTTGAAAAGCTAAGATTAGACATATTGACCATTATAATTAATCTCAAATCCATAATCTAAGGATTAAAACTATTGTAACAGTATGACTAATATGTATTCGGATATTTTGGATACGGATCGTAATATTTTACTATAAAATCATATCCGTAACAACATTCTATCGGTTATAGATTTGAGTAACCACATATGTATCCTAACGGATACGATTCACGGATTTTTCTCGAATCTGGATCGGTTTATCACCACTATTCACGAGGCGTTAAAAGTAGTTTAACTCTCTTTAGATTTGATAGTCAAGATGAAGGGTTAAGTTTTTATGTTTGACAAAAAAGAAAGATTAAGAATGTTAGTTATCATAAATATCCTAAAGTATATTCTTTTTAAAGTTTCATTTCTTATTTTTGAGGGAGTAACTCACATATGCTTCTCAAATTTTACTTACTCCTTACAGGTTGTTTGGTTGCCCAAAGTTTTTTAAAATGTATTATAGAAAACATATTTTCTATGACGCTTTTTTCTTTGTTTGATTTCCACCTTGAAACCAAGAAAAAAATGATGTGGCACTGTCTTATTAGATGTATGACCCATATTACAAGAAACTCATATTCTAAAATTTTGAAGGAAATTGGAGGAAACCATGCTTTGATGATTTCCATCTCCATGTTTCTTTTCTTTAGGACTTGGTTTTCCGAAGTATTAGAAATAGTAAATAAATCAAAGATGTAACTTCTAAAATTATAAAGTAGGAATTAGAGAAAGTAATACTTTTTTTTGTTTCACATATTTTTAAAAATAGTTGAAGTAGTACTGTTGATGTATATAATCACAGTCACTAACCTCGAGCGAGTTTAGTTTTTAAGAGAGCGGAGTCCGCTTTCTCTCCTAAAGCCAGTGACTCGACCAAAGGGTTCACCGCAACAAAGGAAGGACTCGCGAAGAGGCGGAGTTGGGATCTCCGGTGGTTCCTCCGACGGTCAAGTTAGCGAAGTGGGAGATAGTTTAATGGAGCAGGAATTCACACTGAGAAGATTGCTTACCTTGTTAGTTGTTCACGTGTTCTCTCTTATAGGTAGGGTTAAGGGGGTATTTCCGTCTTTTCATTAGCTTGGGAACCACCGGTGAGTCAGCCCTCTTCCCTCCACGTGTGAGCCGAGGATTGGCTGGACATCTCTCACCGCTAGATTGGCTGGCCTTCACAGGTGTCAAACTGGGGGTAGTCTGAGGGTTGGTGTGGTCTATTCGCCATTAATGGGATGGGATTGGCGGCGCCTGTAGCCGCATGGGTCCGAGGTGTCTTAAATACTGTGAGAGATGGGGGAATTAAGGGGCTGTCAGTGCATTTAATGTGATGTTGATGGGCTCGAGTACTGTGTGGCCGTCGTTTGAGTGGAGAGAATCACGCAGGGTGAGAGAAGGGGGGAGCCGTGGCTGGATGGCCGACTCATGCGGCCTCTTAGGGCGTCCCTTGGGATGATTCGCTGAGGACGACGATTGGGAGCGCCTTATGCGTCGCTCTAGAGGACGAGTGGCCGAGAAGGGTAGGCCTGGATTCGTTCCACATTGTTTGGAGGGGTCGGCAACTTGTAGGAAGGGATCGTAACGGACGGCGGGTCGGAGGGACGACTGACACCGCCTTCCGCGTCGTCCGAGAGAGAGAACTGTCGATGGGCCGACTTGCACCGCCTTTCGCGTCGGTCATGGCGATAGTCGCCTGATGGACCGGGACTGGGTCGGTACATGCAGGCCGGTCGGTGGGTTGAGCGTGGGGGTCCTTGTCGGTCCTCATTGGTAAGCAAGCGTTCGTCCAGATCAGCGCTCGGCTTTTCTCTTTAATCACTGATTAGTGGTTATGACCATAACAAGTACTTTTTCTTTTTTATTTTTGGATAATTATGAAAAATTGTTAGGAAATAACTAATAAAGAAAATGTTAATAAGAAAATTTTATTTCTTGTCTAATTCATGGACATTTTACCTAGTTTCTAGCGTTAAAGGATAGAAAAAGATTTAGAAAATAGAGATAATATGTAGGCACCACATAGGCATTCAATAAAGTATCGAAATAATTATTTTAGAGAAATAGAAATATTTTTTAAAAAGTAATATAAATAGCATCCACTTTCTTTAATTTACTTTATAATTTCTTCGTGCAAACAATCATATCATTTTCAAGAAACCAATCAAAGAGGCACATGTTTGGTTACTTTTTGTAAAAAAATGGAGTTGCTACAGTACTGCGGAATTCAGTGGTCCAAAGTATTATAACCTAAAAAACTCTCAAAAAAATGGCAACCAAACGGGCCCTAAAAGGAAATTTTTAGGGAGTGTTTGGCAAACCCAAAAAACTAGGTCAGGTCTGGTCCTGGCCTAGTTTTTGGGTGTTTCTTGTTTAAGAAAGAGCCGACTTTGGCCGACTTTTAGTTCATTTTTACCCACTTATCGGGCGGAGTGGACAGGCCTGGTTTATTCCTGACATGGATAAGTGAGTATAACACTTAAAACCAGTTTTGACCCAAGTTGCCAAACACTCCCTTAGGAAAATAAAGAAAAGGGGAAGGAAATATTGCTACAAAGAGTATCCTGGACGATTTAATTGCCAAATCAATAAGGGCCTGTTTGGTTGCCTTTTGAAAAAATGCCCAATTGCTACAGTAACCACGAAATGAGACATTCAGCTGTATCTGACAGCTACAGTAATGCAATTAGGGGTGCATTCGGTTCGGATACGGTTCGGATATGACACTTACCATATTCATATCCGCTTTCTTAAAACGGATACGGACCGATATTCATCGGTAAGGAAAAAACATGACCATATCCGCGCTAAACGGAAAAGGATACGGTTCGGATATTAGATAAGCGGATCACGAATACAATCTGAATTTTACCTAGTTTCTAGCGTTAAAGGATAGAAAAAGATTTAGAAAATAGAGATAATATGTAGGCACCACATAGGCATTCAATAAAGTATCGAAATAATTATTTTAGAGAAATAGAAATATTTTTTTAAAAAGTAATATAAATAGCATCCACTTTCTTTAATTTACTTTATAATTTCTTCCGTGCAAACAATCATATCATTTTCAAGAAACCAATCAAAGAGGCACATGTTTGGTTACTTTTTGTAAAAAAATGGAGTTGCTTCTGATCTTGAATTCAGTGGTCCAAAGTATTATAACCTAAAAAACTCTCAAAAAAATGGCAACCAAACGGGCCCTAAAAGGAAATTTTTAGGGAGTGTTTGGCAAACCCAAAAAACTAGGTCAGGTCTGGTCCTGGCCTAGTTTTTGGGTGTTTCTTGTTTAAGAAAGAGCCGGGCCAGCTTTGGCCCAGCTTTTTAGTTCATTTTTTACCCACTTATCCAGGCCAGAGCTGGACCAGGCGCCCCTGGTTTATTCCTGACATGGATAAGTGAGTATAACACTTAAAACCAGTTTTGACCCAAGTTGCCAAACACTCCCTTAGGAAAATAAAGAAAAGGGGAAGGAAATATTGCTACAAAGAGTATCCTGGACGATTTAATTGCCAAATCAATAAGGGCCTGTTTGGTTGCCTTTTGAAAAAATGCCCAATTGCTACAGTAACCACGAAATGAGACATTAATTTGTATCGGCATTCTGATAATGCAATTAGGGGTGCATTCGGTTCGGATACGGTTCGGATATGACACTTACCATATTCATATCCGCTTTCTTAAAACGGATACGGACCGATATTCATCGGTAAGGAAAAAACATGACCATATCCGCGCTAAACGGAAAAGGATACGGTTCGGATATTAGATAAGCGGATACGAATACAATACGAATATTAATTAGATATTTGGGAAACGGATATGAATCAGATATGACAAAAAAATACATATGATTATAATATTTCGCACACTAAATATAACTAAAAAAACATTCATCTATTAAACATAATCAAGATAAGTTTATTCAAGCATATAGAAATTGTCACCTCATAGACATAAATACTAGTCCTCATGTAATTCTCAAGTCTAATCCAAACAACAAAAAGTGCAGAAACCGTATCCGGATATCCGAACCGTATACGCATTTTTGACCCGAAAACCTTATCCGGATGAAAATCAAACAACAAAAAAGTGTAGAAACCGTATCTGTAAAAAGTGCAGAAACCGTCTCTAGAAAAAATGCAGAAACCGTATTCGGATATCCGAACCGTATCCGCAATTCCGACCCGAAAATCGTATCTGGATGAAAAATCAAAACCAAAACCGTATCCGAAATCGTATCCGGCCAGTTTCAAATTTTACCTATCATAGCCGCTTTCTAAACGGATACGGTTGCGGTCGGTCCGGATATATCCAGACCGTTTTACACCCCTAAATGCAACCTATTTCACAACTTTTTGCTAAGAAAGTTATGGGCATGCCAACTCAGTAATAGTATTTCAAACTCATTTCGATGGCGCGACATATGAAGCAAGTAAGCGAGGAGTTGGGCGTATCTTGGCGCTTGCGCATCTGATATTACACCCCAAAAAAGTCCAAACAAACAGACCCTAACTTGAATGTTATCTCTTGAGACGTCATTTCCACCGTGCAATGGTGCGTGGGGAATCGTGCTCTACGAACTTGCCGTTGCGTGCTCGGATCAAATTGGAAATCACCGTCAGGTCCGGATCACGACGTACAGCTGTGAGTTGCTGTCGAACAAGGACTAGCCTTCTCCTATTGATCTGACCGACACGTGTCCTTGCTCCAGTGATCTCAACATAGTAACGGCGCCGGAAGAGATTTATGCGAGCTGAAGCGTTTTCTTTTGCGCGCGCCTGAAGCGTGAGATTCCTTTGTCGGGAAAGTGGGGTCCACAAGATGACGGATTACAGATTACTCTATTATTTCTATTGTTTTAAACGCACCTTTAAAATTTGAAAAAAAGAGTGCCGCTGATACTTACTTAAGTGCTAATTAGCTACTTATTTACCAAATTATAACTCCCTGCTACTTATTTACGGATTCAGAGCCCCTCCACTTCTGTTGATTTGTATAGTTAACGGTAATAATTTATTTTTAAATACAAATTAGAAAATGAATGCAATTTATGAAAGATATACTGAGTGCTATGTTTATAATAAATGACAATCGCTTATTAGGCAAATTAGCAATCGTGATAAAAAAATAGTGATTCCTTCACTACATTTTAAGTAATGGAGAGGATCCAGATTCATTATTTACATACCCTATGGTTGTGTTTCAACATTTTCTTTACAAAATGATAAAATAAACATGTTTAAAATACAATATCAAATAAGATATTTAAATTTCATATAGATGGTGACAATTAGAATGTAGTGTTATCAATCAATAATAATGCAATCAATGCTCATCAAACTTAGTCTTGTATATAAAAGGTCAAAACCTTTGAGTTTAAGTCACCAGCCATTAAATGTTATTTATAGCAGCCCATGTGACTCGTAGGGTCCAATCTCACTAGACTTCTAGTTCAAACACAGGCCAAAAGAAAAAGAAAAATGGTAACTACTTCGCCCTCTTTGCACTAGCTGCTTGACTCCTGAAAGAGGGGGTCGTGATGACTCACCATCTTGAAAGTTATAGTGATGAGTCATTATGACCCCATCCTTGTGTGAGTGTAGTGTAAAATGTAGTGTATAAGTGTAGTGTAGTTATCATAACTCAAAGAAGAAGGATTATTGTTGGGCGCGCGGACCGCGGAACCGTCGAGAGAAACCACCACAAACGATAGCAAAAAACACAATAAAAGAGTAAAGACCACGAGATTTCGTGGTTCGACAAGTTGCTACGTCCACGGGGTAAGGAGGGGGGATTTTCACTAATTGAAAGAGAGAATACAAATTAGGATTACAAGTTCTCACAAAGAAACCCTAAAAACAAACCTCTCAATCTCTCAAAAGATCTCCTCTCCAAAGATGCACAAAACCCTCGAAAAGCTGCTTCAAAGCGTGCTTCTTAGCTTTCAAATAATCGGGTTTAGGGTTATTTATAAACTCTAAACGAACCGGATTTAAAACCAAAACCCGTTTTGAATGCGGATTAGTCGACTACTACCGCAGATTAGTCGACTACTCATCAGATTAGTCGACTACTCATCAGATTAGTCGACTACTACTTCAGATTAGTCGACTACAACACGATTAGTCGACTACTACCGCAGATTAGTCGACTACTACCGCAGATTAGTCGACTACTAAGCGGCTGCTTGTGCATGTTTTTGTGCATGTTCTACAATTCTCCACCTCGTACATCATTTGATTTACCTCAAATTTTGGGCCGAACACGAAGAACACCAAGAACATCTAGAGATCACCATTAGCCAATCCGTACGCGTCACTACACGCTGACGTCTCGTCACCCTCCACCGGATCAAGCTCACCGTAGTTCACCTCAAATCATCTCCACCTTACCCATTACAGCCAGAGAATCATGCCCTCTTGGGCAAATCAACACGAGTGATATGAAGCAAGTCCAAGCAATGCTTAAACTTACTACACAGTGACCACCTTGGTTAACATGTCCATTTGGATTCTCATTCGTGTGCACCTTTAAAATTTGAAAAAGAGTGCCGCTGATACTTACTTAAGTGCTAATTAGCTACTTATTTACCAAATTATAACTCCCTGCTACTTATTTACGGATTCAGAGCCCCTCCACTTCTGTTGATTTGTATAGTTAACGGTAATAATTTATTTTTAAATACAAATTAGAAAATGAATGCAATTTATGAAAGATATACTGAGTGCTATGTTTATAATAAATGACAATCGCTATTAGGCAAATTAGCAATCGGATAAAAAAATAGTGATTCCTTCACTACATTTTCGTAATGGAGAGGATCCAGATTCATTATTTACATACCCTATGGTTGTGTTTCAACATTTTCTTTACAAAATGATAAAATAAACATGTTTAAAATACAATATCAAATAAGATATTTAAATTTCATATAGATGGTGACAATTAGAATGTAGTGTTATCAATCAATAATAATGCAATCAATGCTCATCAAACTTAGTCTTGTATATAAAAGGTCAAAACCTTTGAGTTTAAGTCACCAGCCATTAAATGTTATTTATAGCAGCCCATGTGACTCGTAGGGTCCAATCTCACTAGACTTCTAGTTCAAACACAGGCCAAAAGAAAGAAAAATGGAACTACACTATTACTCTTCTCGACTATACTTTCAGATTACACTCACAAAGAGTGGGGCATGATCACCATCTTGAAAGTTATAGTGATGAGTCATTATGACCCCATCCTTGTGGAGTGTAGTGTAAAATGTAGTGTATAGTGCAGTGTAGTTATCATAACTCAAAGAAGAAGATTATTATTAAGCAGCGACCGCCGGAAATCAGAAACCACCACAAACGATAGCAAAACACAATAAAAGAGTAAAGACACGAGATTTACGTGGTTCTAAGCAAGCCTACGCCCACGGGTAGGAGGGGGGATTTTCACTAATTGAAAGAGAGAATACAAATTAGGATTACAAGTTCTCACAAAGAAACCCTAAAAAAACCTCTCAATCTCTCAAAAGATCTCCTCTCCAAAGATGCACAAAACCCTCAAAAGCCGCTTCAAAACGGTTTTAGCTTTCAAATAATCGTTTAGGGTTATTTATAAACTCTAAACGAACCGGATTTAAAACCAAAACCCGCTGACCGCCGCATTAGTCGACTACTACTTCCATTAGTCGACTACTCATCAGATTAGTCGACTACAACACGATTAGTCGACTACTCGCACTCCAACGCAGAAACACACCTTTCGTCGTTCAGATTAGTCGACTACTACCGCAGATTAGTCGACTACTAAGCCCAAAACCCATGCATGTTTTTGTGCATGTTCTACAATTCTCCACCTCGACATCATTTGATTTACCTCAAATTTTGGACTAACACCGAAGAACACCAAGAACATCTAGAGATCACCATTAGCCAATCCGTGCGCCACTACACCGCGACGTTTCATGCATTCTCCACCGGATCAAGCTCACCGTAGTTCACCTCAAATCATCTCCACCTTACCCATTACCAGGGCCATGCCTCTTGGGCAAATCAACACGAGCCGATATGAAGCAAGTCCAAGCAATGCTTAAACTTACTACTGTGACCACCTTGGTTAACATGTCCATGGATTCTCATTCGTGCACCTTCATGAGAGAAATATCACCTTCCTCTATGACATCCCGCACAAAATGATACCGACATCGATATGCTTGGTACGAGCATGATGAACTCGATTCTTCAAGTGAATTGCACTCAGTCACACCACAAGTTCACGCTTTCCGCTCAATCCCCAAATCGCCTAGAAGACCCCACAACCACAATGCCTTTCACTCTCCACATGGCCATGTATCACCTCAGAGTAGAAAGTGCCATCAGAGTTTCAACATCGACGCCAACTAACCGAGCCCCATGTATCTTGAATATATAACCAGAGGAGTCGCCTATCTAGATCGCCCATAATCGAGTCCACAAACCGTCATCTGACATGTTTCTCCACCAAAATCTGGGACAGATCACGGTACCCTTTAAGTAACGAGGACCCACTTCATCGCTTCCCATGCCTTTCCGGATTCGCCATGAATCATCGTTACCACACTAACCGCCAGGAAATATTCATGTGTACACACCATTGCATACATTAAACCGCTAACTGCATAGCATAGGAACACTCCATGTGCGCTTCTCTTCCATTTGAGTGGAAGATTGATTACAAAGCCTAAAGTGTGGAGCCAATGGAGTCACCCCGATTTAGCACTTTGCATCCCAACTCGCAGGACACCCGCCTATGTAGCCCTTCTCAAGAACAATCGCCGATCGGCCTCTTCTAATCTCCATACCTATTTTCCTAGCAAGACCCATGTCCTTCATCTCAACTCTTCACCAAGTTGAGATTTCAACCTATCTATCTCCACCTCGCTCTTAGAAGCAATAAGCATGCCATCCACATACAAAAGAAGATAGATAAAATTACCGAAGCTTCCAATGTAAACACAACAATCATGATCGCCGGAAAATCCATGCTTCAAAGATGAAGGAGTCAAATCTTGCTACCACTGCGGAGATTGCTTTAATCCATGGTGACTTCTCAAACGACACACATGATTCTCCTTATCCTCAACCTTGTAGCCCTCAGTTGATGCATGTAGATCTCTTCATCCAAGTCTCCGCGCAAGAAGGCCGCTTTTAACATCGAGTTGATCCACTCAAAATCACCATGAGCAACACAATAGCACCCGAATAGAAGTATGTTTCACCACCGAGAAAATATCTCATTGTAATCCACACCTCTTTCGTGCAAAACCCTTAGCCACTAGCCTCGCCTTGTATCTTACACCACCGAAGCTCAAAGATCTTCCTTTCTTTTATACACCCACTTACAACCAATAGCTTTTCTTCCTACGGCAATGGGACCACCTCCCATGTTTGGTTCTTCCAAAGAGATTCCATCTCTTCCTCCATCGCAGCCAACCAACTCTCACTATCCTTGTCCCGAATAGTTTCCTTGAAGGAGACCGCTCGCCCTCCTCCACCGAGAGCGATTCAACCATATTAGCTCGCCCATAGTGCTTCAGGTTGATCAGCCCCCACCAAGCATACTGCCATATGCTCGCTGGCCTAGTGGAAGCCAAATTATCCTCGAGCCGTTGTTGTAGTACCTGTATTTTCCTCGCTGAACCTCCTCCCCGCCAAGCTCATCATCTACCCGACTTCCCACTTGAGCACGATTAGAACCTAGTTGGTCTTTAGGTTCTATTTCAATAACCGAGACTTAGAGGTCTCACCGGCCATAACACCATCATCCTTGGACGCCCTAGCAATCATGGATTTCTCATCAAAGGTAACATCCTGCTGACCACGAACTTTGAATCTTCCGTACACCAAAGACGATAGCCTTTACGCCCTTTGCATATCCCAAGAATATTGCCTTCTTGGCCCTCGCAAGCTTTCCCTCGTTGACGGATAGTAGGCGGTACATCCCAAAATTCGAGCCTATCATAATCGTGATGTTCTCGACCACACCCTATAGGGTGTATCACCATCCAATGTCGAATGTGGTGAACGGTTCACAATGTAACAAGTCAGTAGCCACCGCCGCCCACCATTCGCCCAATCCTCGCATAAGATCGCGATACTCACCGCTTTCTCCCGCGGTGTTGGTTCGATCTCTCGCGACCCCATTCTGGCGTGGTGTAGACTGTTGTCGGTGTCGAACAATTCCCTCGATCACGAACTCCTTGAAAGCACCATCTCAGATACTGCATGCCGTTATCGGATCTCGTCTTCAATTTCTTTCTGTCTGTTCTCAACCATTGTTCTCCACTTCTTGAATGTCTCAACACCTCATTCTTGTGCTTGAAAGTAAATCCAAGCATACCTAGAATAATCATCTATAAGCGAGACATAATACACGGAACCACCCTTGGAAGTTGTGCGGCCGGACCCCAAACATCCGTGTGCACATAATCTAGTATCCCTCGCTCTTAGACTTCTTTGTTGAAACTTGACCTGTGTGACTTTCCATACACACAATCCTCGCGAAAAATCCATGCTAGGTTCCTTGATTCTTCATGAGACCCTCTTTACCAAGCGTAACTAGACCCTTCTCGACATATGCCCAAGCCGCCTATGCCATAACGCGTGTGCTCACATGGGTCTCCACCACTTCCTTCAGTTCCAACCGCCGCATCTCCTGCCACCGTCGCATTCGAGAGTATATAGATTACCTTGAAGGAGACCGCTCGTCCTCCTCCACCGAGAGCGATTCAACCATATTAGCACGCCCATAGTGCTTGGGGTTGATCAGCCCCGCCTTCATACCTTGTATGCTCGCTTTGGCCTAGTGGAAGCCAAATTATCCTCGGTAGCTGTTGTTGTAGTACTGTGTATTTTCCTCGCTGAACCTCCTCCCGCCAAGCTCATCATCTACCGACTTCCCACTTGAGCACGATTAGAACCTAGTTGGTCTTTAGGTTCTATTTCAATAACCCGAGACTTAGAGGTCTCACCGGCCATAACACCATCATCCTTGGACGCCCTAGCAATCATGGATTTCTCATCAAAGGTAACATCCTGCTGACCACGAACTTTGAATCTTCCGTACACCAAAGACGATAGCCTTTACGCCCTTTGCATATCCCAAGAATATTGCCTTCTTGCCCTCGCGTCAAGCTTTCCCTCGTTGACGGATAGTAGGCGGTACATCCAAAATTCGAGCCTATCATAATCGTGATGTTCTCGACCACACCCTATAGGGTGTATCACCATCCAATGTCGAATGTGGTGAACGGTTCACAATGTAACAAGTCAGTAGCCACCGCCGCCCCACCATTCGTTGCCCAATCACGCATAAGATCGCATACTCCTTTGCTTTCTCCCGCGGTGTTGGTTCGATCTCTCGCGACCCCATTCTGGCGTGGTGTAGACTGTTGTCGGTGTCGAACAATTCTCCTCGATCACAGAACTCCTTGAAAGCACCATCCAGATACTCATGACCTATCGATCTCCTTCAATTTCTTTCTGTCTGTTCTCAACCATTGTTCTCCACTTCTTGAATGTCTCAACACCTCATTCTTGTGCTTCAAAGTAAATCCAAGCATACCTAGAATAATCATCTATAAACGAGACATAATACACGGAACCACCCTTGGAAGTTGTGCGGCCGGACCCCAAACATCCGTGTGCACATAATCTAGTATCCTCTCGCTCTTAGACTTGCTGTCAGAACTTGACCTCGTGTGACTTTCCATACACACAATCCTCGAAAAATCCATGCTAGGTTCCTTGATTCTTCATGAGACCCTCTTTACCAAGCGTAACTAGACCCTTCTCGACATATGCCCAAGCCTATGCCATAACCGTGTGCTCACATGGGTCTCCACCACTTCCTTCAGTTCCAACCGCCGTGATCTCCTCGCCACCGTCATTCGAGAGAGTATATAGATTACCGTGACGAACACCCTTCATCACTACTAAGGAACCACGAACAACCTTCTTCACTCCGCTTTCCGTCACAATCCCGCAACCACCGGAGTCCAAAGCACCAACCGAGATAAGATTCTTCCGCAAGTCGGGAACATGCCTCACATCCGTCAAGGTTCGAACCACTCCATCATGCATCTTGATTTTGATATTACCTAGCCCCTTTGTTTTACAAGCATGGTTATTCCCCATCAATACAGTTCCACCATCAATGCCTTTGTAGGTAGTAAACCACTTCCTATTTGGACACATATGGTAAGAGCAACCGTAATCAAGTATCCACTTCCGGAGATCTCCTCGCCACCCGTGACGACATAGCATTCCTTATCGCCCCTTCCTCTCAAACGTAGCTCGCTTCTTCCTTGCCCTCTCTCCTCTCGGTCTTGTTGTTGTTCTTCTTTCCACCTACTCTCTTATTTGGATGATCGACTTTGAAATGCCCGGCTTCACCGCGACTTGAAACATCATTTTCCGCAAGAGGTCTTGATTTAGATCTAGACTTTCCTCCCTTGCCTTTTCCTCGCTCATTGCTCCTTCCTCTTGCAAACAATCCTCGCTTGTTCCTTGTTACCGCCGGTGGCCATGTCACTAGTTGCAATCTTCCAAGATCGTCCGCTAGAAGTGCCGTTCTAGTCTCATCCATCTTCAAATTTTCTCCCACAAGCCTCTGTTTGCACTGTGTTCTCATAAGACTTGGCGGAGCAGTAGTAGAAGCGCGATCCTCGCCTCCTACTTTAACATCTATGTCTTTCAAATCTGATATGATCCTATCAAACTTGTTGATGTGTTCCCGGATTGATGAGCCCTCCTCCATCTTGCAAGTATACAATTTGGATTTTAAGTAGATCCGGTTAGTTAGACTCTTCGTCATGAAGGTACCCTCTAACTTCTTCCACAGCCTGTAGTTTCCTCTCCATCTACCAAGAAAGCTACATCCCTCTCAAGGCATAGGATAATCGGCCTGTGTTTCGAGATCCAACTCCTCCCAATCCTCATCGGACATATCCTTGTTCTTCTTCTCCTTTCCATCCAAAGCCTTGTGCAATTTTGCGAAATTAGAAAGTTTTTCATCTGCATCCTCCAATAAGAAAAGTCGTTCTTCCCATTGAACTTTTCAATCTCGAATTTTCCCACTTTGGTGATTCTTGGTTGACGCCATCCTCGCTTGTCTTCGTGAATCCGCTTCTCGTGAATCACCGAACACCCCTCAAATTAGAAATTACACCACTTCCAATCAACAATAGCTCGATACCAATTGTTAGCGGACCACGGAACCGTCGAGAGAAACCACCACAAACGATAGCAAAAACACAATAAAAGAGTAAAGACACGAGATTTACGTGGTTCAAGTTGCCTACGCCCACGGGTAAGGAGGGGATTTTCACTAATTGAAAGAGAGAATACAAATTAGGATTACAAGTTCTCACAAAGAAACCCTAAAACAAACCTCTCAATCTCTCAAAAGATCTCCTCTCCAAAGATGCACAAAACCCTCAAAAGTCGCTTCAAAACGCGCTTCTTAGCTTTCAAATAATCAGTTTAGGGTTATTTATAAACTCTAAATGAACCGGTTTAAAACCAAAACCGTTTTGAATCTGCCAGATTAGTCGACTACTACTTCAGATTAGTCGACTACTCATCAGATTAGTCGACTACAACACGCATTAGTCGACTACTGCACTCCAACGCAGAAACACACCTTTACGTAGATGCAGATTAGTCGACTACTACTGCAGATTAGTCGACTACTAAGCCCGAAAACTGCTTGTGCATGTTTTTGTGCATGTTCTACAATTATATATTAACCCCAGACACCTAACTCTATTATCAAAGTACCAACATGTTTATATATTAGTCAAATACTAGTATAATACATGGATTAAGATATTAGCGTCCGTAATATTTGTGTTACTCCAAAAATAACGCCAGTGTTCCCTTGTCTCCTTCTTGGTTAGACAATTAGATGTTTCTGTCTTTAATTAAACCTTGAGATCTTTTGCATATTCTAAAGAGATTTATAAATAGATCAAAAATTGAAGTATATATTACATAAAAAAGTTGAATACAATCTTAGAAATGACTCTTTCGAGATCTTGGTTCCATCTCGTGTTGTTTGAGCTCACTCCCCAAATTATTCCATGTCATGTTGAGTTGACCTCATGATTTGATAGATAGTGAATCTCCGTTTAATTAGTTATACTAATAGTTCATTTTCTTTTGTGTTTGGAAAAACAAAGAAGCTTCAAAATGTATACAAGCTTTAATCCAGTTAAGTTTTCATCCGGTTATACTTAGTCTAGATTAGACTAAATTAGTTTCTATGTGAACTAGTTTTAAGTTGAATTTAGTTTGGCTAAGTTTTTAACAAAACTAGTATAATACTAAATCTCGTTTGATAAACACACACATGTATAAAGGTAGGATTCCAATTTGATAATTAAATATATTTTCCTTTGTCAACTTGATAATCACAATACAATTTTCCCTCATCACTAGTTTTTTTAGGGCTAAACTTATATGGTTCTATTTCAAACCAGTGGGGCCTTGGTTTTTTTCTGGTCCAGTTTTGAGGCAAGATTAGGCCAGACAAGAACTGGTTAGCCCAACTATTTTATTTGCCAAATTAATACTAAGCTATTGAACTAGACTTATTCTAGTTAAAACTAGTTTTAGCACTTTGCCAAACAGCCCTAAGGGTCATTTTGGCAACTCCCTCCCAAACTAGAACTTGCCTAAACTAATTTAGTTATGGACCAAGAAGAGGGTGGAACAATCATAATTCGGTGTAAGGTCAAAAATTTTGCCAACAAAATCAGTTTAAGTCCTGGTCTAGTTTTTGTCAAACTAGGATAAATGCTGGATCAGGTTTTGTTCCACTAAAACCAATATAAACTCAAATTGCCAAATCGACCCTAATTTATTTACAAACAAGTGGAGGCTGAAGTTTTTAATTAGTGCTCTTGAACTCTAAGCTCCTCTTAAATATATACTAATTGATCGGCTCTTTATTAACAGCACATCTTTATTGAAATATGAGCTATATTCAAATATGGGCTGCAGCATCTTGCCGCTTGACTCAAATTGCATTATCTAATTCATTGCTTCAGACTGATTAATCAATATTAAGTGAGGTGAAGGATTGGTGGATGACCCTTGTCTTATTACAAGACAAGGCAAAATATTACACATTTAGCTTGTCGGCTTAAGAGAGAATTAATTAATATATTGCCCTTTTTAGTAAACTAATTAAAGAAACGTTTTTGTCTACTTAGAAGAGAGCTGTGCTGTCTTTGGAAATAGTTGTGTCGGTGGGTGTAGTTTAGACATGGTAAGTGAGAAGATTTATTCTTCCCGACAAAGTGAAAGGATGGGAGGAAACAAGAAAAATTAGCATTTTAATAAACCTGAAAATAAATTTTTTAATCTTGAATATACAAGAACATGTCTACATACAAGTTAACTATTCAGTAAATTATCCATTAAAAAACTATTCGGCATATTATTAAAGCAAAGGTCGATATTTTTACTAGATTAATTAGTCATTGATGTAATCAATAATCATAGTGTATTATATACTTGTAGTAACTAGTTCACACATGCAATCCTTATTGTCTACATATATGTTAAAGTAGATCGATGTCCTGTTGCACTAATTGTTCTTCACTTGATTTTCAAATTGCCTTCAGAGTTTAGAGTTTTTTTTATTATTATCTTCTCCCGATATTAGTTCCTGAAACATTCAATACCTTGAAATTAGTCCCTCAAATGATTGAAATTTCAATTAGGTCCCCCAGTTCTTATACATTGCTACTACTAGGTGTGGTAAATGATCGAATCAAATCGAATACTAAGATGCTCGTATTTGTATTTGTTAAAAAGTATCGAATTCGAACCCGAATTTAAATATCCATATTTAGAGTTTTTCGAATTCGAACTCGAATACTCAGTATTTGATAAATATTTAACGCAGCACGGAAGTGAAAACGTCGGACTCTACCAAGGGGTGCTCTTTGAATCCACAAAGAACGATCTCTGAATCCACGAAGAAAATATTGAAAGAGAAATTTAATTGATAAAAAGTTATGCTTCTAGGGCTTACAATTCTCTGCTTAAATAGAAAATAAACAAGACTCCTACTATGATCCGAACTTTGCCAAAAATAGAAATAACAAAACTCTCCTTAAAAGACTCACTATGATTAGGGAAGTAAATTGGTTAAATTTGGAATCAAACCGGATTTGCTTTCTAATCAAAACAGACTCCTAAAACATTACCTAAAATAGTAAAAAACTGACAAAAATTCTGATATCTCTCAATCCGTAGGGAATTTCGCGAAACAGACAGTGACAAACCGAATAACGGTGGGTTTGATTGACAGTTTGGTTGACTCCGTCTTGAAAAAATACGCGATTTACATGTATAATTCGTCCAATTCCAACATACAGTTTGAGAGATAGGACCCGTTCTTCGTTGTAAATTATTTTCCTCGACTGGGCTCGCGTTTGGGCTTTTGACGGTCCCATTTCTCCATAAATATATCTGCAGTGCGTTCTACATCAATATTCATGAATATCCACGAATACTTATCGAATATCAAAGTATATTAATTCAGCTAAAGAATTTAATTCTCAAATAGTATTTAAATTTATAAATGAAAAGTATTCCTTTATAATTATGATTTACACACACACACACACACACACACACACACACACACACACATATATATATATATATATATATATATGAGATTAATGGGTATCATTGTCATATGAGGGGATTCCCTCATATACGTTAAGGTGGCACAATCTCTACCAAGCTAATAAAGTAGGAGAGAGAATGTCTCTTATTTTATTAAAAGCATACTTGATAGAGATTGTGCCACCTAAGCGTATATGAGGAAAATCCCCTCATATGACAAGGATACCCATTAATCTCTCTCCTACTTTATTCTCTCTCCTACACTTAGTGGAGATTGTGCCACCTAAACGATATGAGGAAAATCCCTCATATGTCAATGATACCCATTAATCTTTTATATATATATATATATATATATATATATATATATATATATATATATATATATATATATATATATATATAGGAATATGGAGAAACTTTGTACTAAGTTCCTTAAAGGAACTTGGTAGTGAGGTGGACAAATCCGTCCACACCTCAAGGAGAGAAATAGAGAGGAGAGAGAAAGATTTTTTAACAGCCTAGACTT
The DNA here is from genome assembly GCA_012295165.1 of Asparagus setaceus. Classification (NCBI taxonomy): domain Eukaryota; kingdom Viridiplantae; phylum Streptophyta; class Magnoliopsida; order Asparagales; family Asparagaceae; genus Asparagus; species Asparagus setaceus. The sequence continues at coordinate 57,766,531 of CM022703.1, read as the reverse complement.
GTGGATCAAATTTGTCCACATCACTACCAAATTTTTTAAGGAACTTGATACCAAGTTTTTCCATTTTTCTATATATATATATATATATATATATATATATATATATATATATATATATAGGGTAGGATC